>JANAVB010010390.1:0-34792 GCA_029216955.1 Iris pallida | reverse complement strand
CTTGAATATTCTAATTTAACCTTCTTGTTGAAGGCTCCGGAGATGCGTGCTTGGTATAGCTCGATTCATTGCTGAGCCAAGAGGCGCTTTTCATCTAAGGCCTCCAACTCTTGTAGCCGGCGACGGTAGTTACCGTCCGTCGTCAATTGGTAAGTAAGGGCGACGCGGAGTGAGAGAATTTGAGTCTCCAACGGGAGGACTGCCTCACTTCCGTGTACCATAGAAAATGGCGTGTTCCCAGTGGCTGTTCGGACTGTAGTAGGGTATGCCCATAAGCATTCACCAAGCTTCTCGTTCCAGTCGCGTTTGTTGGAAGACACGAACTTCTTGAGAAGTTTGATAATTGTTTTGTTGAATGCTTTGCTAACCCATTCGCTGCCGGATTGTATGGTGTTGAAGCAATATTCTGGATGCGATGCTTGTCGCAGAACCGGTAGAAGGCATGGCTTGCGAACTGCGGACCATTATCGTGGATGATCCTTCGGGGCAGTCCAAAGCGATAGATGACGTGGTGCTTGAGGAAGCTGATCACATTTGAAGTTTTCACTTCTGCAAGTGGAACAGCTTCCGCCCATTTGGAGAAGTAATCTGTAATGGCGAGTATGAAGCGGTGTCCTCGGGAAGAAGGTAGAGTGATCGGACCGATGATATCCATTCCCCATGCTTCAAATGGCCAGGATGCCACTGTCGGATGTAGAAACTCGGATGGCTGGTGGATGAAGTCTGCGTGGACTTGACAGGCTTTGCACTTTCTTGCGTAAGCTATCATATCTGCTACCATCGTGGACCAGTAGTAGCCCATTTGGCGAAGACGGTCTTGTAATTTAGGGCCAGGCTGATGGACACCGCAGACACCGTCATGAGCTTCGCGTATGGCCTCTTTGGCTTCTGCGCTTGACAGGCATCGAAGCAGTAATCCATCGTAGGATTGGCGATACAGCATTTTCGTCTCTGTATCGTAGAAGAATCTGAGAGAACGCCTTCTGATGGAAGTAGCTTCCTTTGGGTTTTCGGGCAGGATGTCATAGACTACGAAGTCTATGAATAGTTGTCTCCAGTCTGGCGCTTCGTCGATCGTCTGGGCGAAATAACCTGCCACGTATTGAACGTTGTTCTTGGGGCAGACCAGTTCGTGTCCTATCACGTCAACCGAATGGTGAGTATGATTTGGCACTGCTAGGGAAGCGGCAAGGCCTGCTAGGACATCGACTTCGATGTTTTAGAGTCTGGGAAAATGCTCGATGAAGAATCCCTCAAATGACGAAATGATATTGATCGCTATTTGGTGATAGGGGATCATGTCTTCATGGCGGACTTCGTACGAGCCCCGGATCTGATTGACGATTAACTGCGAATCGCCGTATGCTTCAAGATATTCTACCCCCAGCTCTTTTGCAAGTTGGAGGCCAATGACCAAAGCGTTGTACTCGGCCACATTGTTAGAGCAGGGCTCTGTGAGAGAGTAAGCGCGATTGATCACCAACCCGGAAGGAGAAACCAGCACCACCCCGACTCCGACGACGATGTTGCCCTTAGGTCTGCTCCTGGAGGCACCGTCGAAGAACATTCGCCATATATTATCATGAGAGGTTGCATGAGATTCGGCGACCTCATCTGGGATTCCTTCATATATTCTGGACGAATCCGAGCCTGGGTGGGCTGCTAAAAAGTCTGCCAGAGCTTGACCTTTAACAGCCTTTTGCGGGACGAAGATCATATGATAAGGGGACATCAATATTGCCCATGTGGCGAGCGGGGGAGCTGAGTGCCCCTGGTTTAGTCATGAGGACCCTGAGATGGTTGACTCGTGAGATCACATGTATGGTTTGTCCTGTGACATAGTGCCGCGTCTTTTGAATGGCGAACACCAGGGCGAGGCATTCCTTCTCCACGGCGGTGTATCGGTGCTCTGGCCCAATCATCATTCGGCTGAGGTAATATATAGCTTGTTCATGGCCCGCATCATTGTTTTGTGCCAGCAGAGCGCCGAAGGAATGCTCCATTGCTCGCACATATAGTAAGAAAGGTTTCCCAGCAACAGGGGCCACCAGGACTGGAGGGTTCGACAAATATTCTTTGATGTTGTCGAAGGCACGTTGGCACTCTTCATCCCATACGAACGAGATGCCTTTCTTCATGAGATGGGTGAATGGCCGACATCGTCCGAAGAGGTTAGCAATGAACCTCCTGATGTAAGCTAGCCTCCCTTGAAGGCCTCTGAGTTCGCAGAGATTTCTCGGGGGACCCATCTCCATAATTGCCTTCGTCTTCTCCGGATCGACATGAATCCTCTGGGCTGTAATAAAAAACCCAGGAATTTTTCGCTGGATACGCCCAAGAAGGATTTTGTAGGATTCATCTTCAGGTTGTGTGCTCGCATCAGGTCGAATACCGTCCTTAGATCCTGCAGATGATCTCCCTTATAATGACTCTTGACGGTGATGTTGTCAATATAGCACTCCACAGTCTTGCGCAAGTGGTCTCTGAAGATGATACTCATGGCTCTTTGATATGTGGTGCCAGCATTCTTTAAACCGAAAGACATGACTGTGTAGCAGTTTGTGCCAATCGGTGTTCGGAATGATGTATGCTTTTCGTCGTCAGGAGACATCTTGATTTGGTTGTACCCCGAAAAGCCATCCATAAATGATATACGTTCGAAGCCGCATGTGTTGTCGATCATGATGTCTGTGATAGGGAGGGAGAATTCATCTTTGGGACATGCCTCATTCAGATTGCGGAAGTCGATACAGATTCGAATCTTTCCATTCTTCTTGAGGACTGGTACTATGTTGGCGACCCAGTCTGGATGTTGTTCTTCACGAATGAAGCTGCTGGCTATCAGTTTGTTGACTTCAGCTTCGATCGCATCCATGATGCCTGGGCAGAAGCGTCGCTGTTGTTGTTTGACCGGCTTTGTATCTGGCCGAATGTTGAGCTTGTGAAGGGCAACCTCGGGGTTTAGTCCTGGCATGTCTTCATAGCTCCAGGCGAACACACCAATATATTCTTTGACAAGTTCCAGTAGTGATTCTTATTTCGTCTGTCAGGCTTTTACTGACGAAGATTAGCTTTGGAGAAGATTCGCTGCCGAGGTCGACCTGTATAACCTCATATTCAGTAGGGGGTTCTCTCTGTTCGAACCATTTTTCCTATTGTGCATCCAGCTGTTGGGCCCACGGCTCTAATTCAAGGATTTCAGGGATGTCTTCATCTTCTTCGTAAGCGTCGACGAATGCCATATTGACTGACAGGACTTGTCTGAATACGTCTCCGATGCTGGTATCCGAATCAGAAGTTGGTGACCCGGTTGAATGTGAATGCCAGTCGCATTCCTCATCTGAACTTTCAGGGGTCGTTGCGGGCGTAACATACCCTAGTCCACATTAAGTCTTGTTGTAGTAGTCCCGTGGTTTGCCAACTGGGACTGGTGGCTTCAAAGGTAATCGTCGACCGGTGCCGTAGTTCAAGCCTGGTTTAGGTCTCCAGATCATATCCCTGTTTTTGCATGAGGTATTTGAATTGGGGGCTATAAAGATACAGAGGCAGTCTCCCGGCATCTGATTCGTGATCGGCCTTCTCTATGGTGAAGGGCTGTAGATCATCTTTCCGGCCGAAGATGATTGGATGGTCCCCTCCTTTGATTATGCGATAGGCGTCTTCTACTGGAGTTAGCTGGTTTGCGGTGTAAACATTTGTCACCTGTGTGTGTAGGTGAGTGCCTATACCGTATTCCATAGCATACATCGTACAAAGCTTATTAAGCTCGAGGTAGTTCAAAGATAGTCCTTTATTGATGAAGTAAGGTATCTTTTCTAGCGGGATTACATTATCTGCGGAGGGAACATCAGTGTGGGCAGCCACATACTTGGCCATTCTGGTTCTTCCTCGGCCACCCCCTGTATAAATGAAGAGTGAGAGGATGACCTGGGCAGCTTGATCATCAGGGGTTCTGTTGGTGGAGCCGAGCGTGGAGTTGTTGACAGACTAGCGACCCCCAATTTGGTACTCGATACCGGGCGGGGAGTTATTGGTTTGCTAGAAGTCCCCGACTTTGTATCGGGGTGACGATTCTTCTTGGAAAGACGTATTATCATCGGCCTGTCAGAGGGATTGAGGTTCTCTGCTTGTGGCTGGCTAACTCTCGGTAGCCTGATTGTCGGTGGCTCCGTTGTGGGTCTCGGCGCTTGGCCGGACCTTGGCAGCCGGATTATCATTTGCCCTTCTTGTGCCGAGAGGCTGATCGCATCCTTACGCAGAGCGGCCGTTAGGGATACAGATTTGCCAGGTTTACGAGCTTGAAGGTGGATCGTCAGAGGTTCTTCTGATCCTGAGGCCGTCTCAGCTCGAGCCTGTACATCTTCATCCAGGTGCCTTTTCGACTTCTCGTATAGGCAGGAATCCGAGTAGTAGGATTCGACCCCTTTGAAGGGATCGATGTCGGCAAATTCTGTTATCACAAAGTCGTGTTTGTCGACATACTTGAAGCACTGGTACAGCGTAGAAGGCACGATCATGTAATCGTGTATCCAAGGACACCCCAAGAGGATGTTGTAAGAAGTGTCCGCATCTATGACGTAACAGGTCACTTTTGACTGGAGATCGCCAATTTGGTACTTCAAGCGAATCTTTCCAATTGGGTAGCTCCTGCCCGAATTGAAACCGCTGATGGCGGTGCTTGTTGGCGTCAGGCGATGCATCAGGATGCGGAGATGATGTAGCAGACCCTTCGGGACGATACTTATGGAAGAACCAGGATCAATGTGCATCCGGTCCACCTTTACATCCCCGATGTATTCGGTGTAGTATAACGGACGATCGTGCAGATTGGTTTTGATGAACATATCTTGTGGAGTGAAGACAATATTGGGTATTGCTTCTGTGCATGCACTGTCTTGGAGATTTGCAGGCGGGCCCTCTCCTGTGAGGTTGACCTGAGCCAGATACGCGTTAATATTTTGGAGTGCATCGCTCAAAGCCGTGCGAACATCTTTTGAGAGCCTCAGGAGCTCGTACAATGACAATTTGGCCGGTGTATTGGCCAACTGCGCCAAGATATCGAAGTTGTAGGGCCTCTCCAGCCCCTGAGGTGCCTCTTTTCGGAGGGATTTGTCAAAGTGAGTCTCCTTCGGCCTAGGCTTGTCGGTCGTCGGAGGCTGAGAAGGTCCTGGAGCGTCAGCAGTAGCTGGCTGATGATCTTCAGTTGAGTTCTCAGCCACAGGTTGGGATTGTGCCCCAGATCGGGTGACGACAGCTGTGACCTCTTCGACATCTGTCGAGATTGTGCGGCAGGATCTGACTTTTCCACTCTTCTTCTTGTGAATGGAAGGTGGTGTGGACTGAGTCACCTCGGGTACCAGGTCCGAATGGACCCACATGATCTTCCCCCGTGATGTGGTGAGGGGCACTAGACCAGTAGCCTGATCCCGAGGAGGTGGAAGATTAGCAATCTCTATCGTCGCCAGAAGGACGGGTACCATGTCGTCTTGAATCTCCGTTGGAGGGAAGCTGCCGAACTGTGCGGATACCATGTTGGCTGCCACGGTTACCTCCTCGAAATCGATGGCCAGAGCGTTCGAATCGATGAGATTTTGGATGTATCATTTCAGTTGGTAGCAGTCGTGTGTAGCATGGTGGATGTAGCGGTAGAAATGGCAGTACTTTGGGCTCTCCATTTCTGCCGGTCGAGGTTCTTGTCTTGGTGGAGGGAGCTGAATTCTGTCTCCTTGTATGAGCATGTCCAAGATGGGCTTGACGTGGCTGTCTTCAAAGGAGTAGGTCATTTGCGGCCATTGTTTGTCTGCCGGTCTTGACTCAGGTTTCTGGGCTGTATCGGCCACCATAGCCTGCTTGCCCATGTTGTTCCGATTGTTGGAGGGGCTACCCCTATTATCGTTGTTGGTGTTAGGACGCTTGCCCTTGTTCTCTCCCTCCGAGATGTGCAATCCCAGTTGGCGAGCCTTCTTCAACCGTTCTTCGGCGCTAGTGGCACTGATGATAAACCTCTTCCAGTCCTTAAATTGACTTTCGCCCATCCAGAGACTGATTGTTGGGAGCAATCTCTTTTGGCAAATTTCAATCAAGGTGGAATCCGGATTACCAGATGGCAATTTTATTGCGGTTTGGCAAAACCGCTCAATATAGTTCCTTGTCAGCTCCTTCTCCCCTTGGACGACGTCCATGAGGGTGGACATTGTGACGTCCTGCCCTACTTCGTAGAATCTCTCCAAGAATATGAGCATGAAGCTGGCGAAGGAGTGGATGCAGTTGTCTGGCAGGTTGTGGTACCAGTCGAAGGCGACCCCTTCTAATGCCCCAATGAATAATCGCATAAGGATGGCATCATCGTGGGGCAGATGGTCGGTGGTGACCTCGAAGTAAGTGATGTATCGACTTGCGGAGGTCTTGCCATCATAAGGGTTGATGTTGAACGGCTTATATCTTGGCGGGAAGGGGACATCCCTCCATACAACGGGGTATGGTTGCCGTATTCTGAGGTCTTGAGAGTTTTCTCGGGTGTGAAACATGGCTCGGAGCTCCTGAACCTCTCTTTTTGCTTCCCTGGCATCATCTGCAGCGGTGGTAGCCGTCATTTCAGGAGGATTATTGCCCGGGTTCGGTGCCGCTGAGTTCGAGTCCGCTTTGACTGCAGTACCCGTGCTTGTTTGGCCAGGCGTCCCTCCTTGCAGAGTTGGAAGAGCCGCTTTGATCTCGTCTACAGACTTGACCAAGGCATGCAGTATGGCCTCCAAAGTATCGATGCGTTGGCGATCACTGGAACCACCTTGGTTGCTGTCCGTCATGAATACCGTCCTTACATGAGGAGAGATGGAAGAAACGGTGGAGGACGAGCCCTCCGAGTCATACCCCTGTACCGAGAAGTCATCGGGGTATGTGGGAACGTTCTCCTCTGGTTCGGAACTCAGAAGGGATAGTACCCCCAGCTTCAGAGCTTGCTTGATCTTGAGAGTTGTGGACGTCTTCGGGGACGTCGGCACCTGCTGTATCTGATGGGAGAGTCGTTTCCACGGGCTCGTCTCGTTGGAACATCGGATTATCGTGGATGTTCGGAGGAGTGCTACCCCCAGTTTCAGTAACCCCCAGTGGTGTGGATGATGAATCTCCTACTGCAGTAGATTTCGTCTTCGAACGGGTACCTTGGAAAACTCGGTGGTGGACAACCGTTTAGACGACAGTTTCTTAGTCACAGTGGTTGAAATCTTCGGATTGGGGACGTTTATCTTTTTCCCTCTCCCATCGACGGGGATTTTCTGAGTAGAGTTGCAGGAGACAACAGGAGGCGCCTCGTCCTCTGAGCTTGGTCGTAGCAGTCTTTGGAAGACAGACCGCCGGTCTTCTTGTACTGTTGCGTTGTTGCAACAGTAGTTGACAATAATTTGGGTGCAGTGACATCCGTAGGAAGACTCTCTGCACACCGAGACCTCTTCCCTTTCCTTGCGCTTGTGGAGGATAACCTCACGCAAGTCTGATGGGTCTGGAACGACCATGTTTGCTCCCTTGGTTTTGGAAGACTTTTGGGAACCGCTCTGTCCATTCGCCGTCGGGGGCGGGACTCGAGTGGTTCTGTACAACTTTCCATCAGAGGCCCGTAAAACAGTATATGGAGCGCTCGGATGGTCAGAGGTTGGGACAGTCGACTGAGCTTGCCAAGCTCGCGCTGCCCTTGACTTCTTCACTCTAGCGCATGAAGGCGCATAGTAGAAGAGTCAAAGTGATGCTGCAGAGAGTCAGACATATTCTCTTGGGTACATGGGAGATCAGGACCATAGGAGAGGCTGATCAAAGACTGAGCCTAAGCTGCGTGGAGCAGGCAGTATGCGGCTGGAGTCAATAGTCTTCATGCGGCAGGCAGTTGTGGCCGCATAGGCTTTCTTCATGCGCTGGAAGTCTCGGCCGCATGGGTTTTCTCCATGCGGCTGGACGTTCTGGCCGTATGGATATTCTTCATGCGGCTGGTAGTTTCGGCCGAATGATCATCATGCATGCGGCTGGCAGTCTGGGCCGTATGAGTGTTCGGCTTCTTCCTGCAGCACATAGAATCACTCTTTGTCCGTGCAAGTCCAGCATCGTAGTACTTTCCTCTGTCGGACTTGGGGACAGCAGAGTCCTCTATAGCTTGAAGTGGAGCCGCATGCGAGTCGCCTTCGCCGTCTTGGACAGCAGAGAGTACTCCATCCAGGGCTTTGGGAGGAGCAAATGATTTTGGCCTCCACTCCCTGCGAGCCTTCTTTGCGCGGGTTTGCTTCTGTACCTGGCCAGCGCTCCCGTCGGAGAGCATTTCTTCAAACTGCCTGTTGGTCGAAGCGGACGACCATCTTCTGTTGCGTGGAGCCAAGTTTGTCTGCATCCGATTGCATCACCAACTTCTCAGCCGTGGAGATGTTTGTCCCCAGCAGAGTCGCCATCGTCACTACCAAAATCCGTCGGTTATCGGTCGCTAATGGTAATTACCGTCGGTTTAGCGACGGATGTGGCCGTCGCTAAAACGATAAATTTTGGTAGTGCGTGTTTGCCATAAAATATAAAAGGACATAATAATTATCGGAGGACTGGACTTTTACTTCACAATACAAACTCGCTTGTACAAAGAAAGCCTAGGAACGAAAACCTAGGTACAGCAATCTAAGTACAATTGTTTATTTTAGATTCTGGGGGGTGACGGTAGAGGCTCGGAAAAGCGACGACAGCTCTGCCTTACTCCTTGGACGATCGGATGCAGACTTGGCTCCGGGGAAGATCTGCTTGGCGTTGAAGAAATGCTCTCTTTGCTCTCTCTCCTTTTCTCTCCAAATGTTCTGGTGCTCTGCTTTTCAAAAAAGGGTCCGTCCTCTTGCAAGGGAATGGCACCTTGCTATTTATAGGAGTGGGATGCAATCATTAGGGTTTGCAATGATTGCCTCCTTGATATGTCGGCGGTTTAAGGACCAATTAATCTAGGCCCTTCATTCTGATTGTAGCGAATCTAGATAATTAATGTAGATTGCATCAAATCTCTGTGGGCAATTAATGTTGATTGGCATGAATATTTGCGACTTGTGATGGCTCGCCACGTGTCTGATTGGCTCGATTTGGCTTGATCTGGGTAAATTAAGGTGATTGCAACAAATCTAATTTTGTCAGGATTTGCTAGCACCCATGATAAGATTGCCACGTGTCTTAATCGTCGTAAAAAATGCCACGTGTCCTCCATTAGGTTATCTTGGCAGAGTTGCATGTGAGTGGGCCGTATGAGGATGAACGGCCGCATGAAGGTGGGCAGCCGCATGAGGATAGGCAGCCGCATGCTGACGGGCGGCCGCGTGAAGGACGCAACCGCATGAAGATGGGTGGCCGCATGAAGGAGTGCAGCCGCATGAAGATGGGTGGCCGCATGAAGCGGTGCAGCCGCATGAAGATGGGTGGCCGCATAAAGTGGGTGACCGCATGAAGTGGACGGCCGCATAAAGTGGGCGGTCGCATAAATGCAGCAGCCGCATGCCTTGGGACTCGGTGGATTCTGGCAGCTATGAAAAGATCTGCTCCTCTTTCCTAGAAACGTGCCATTATGTCAGTCATTATTGTGCCTTTATGTCAGAGCTGTCATTTGTCAGAGCTGTCAGCCGTCAGGGCCTTAAATGCAGCCAAAGATGAAGGGGGAGCTGTTTGAAGGCCACGTGGCTCTGGGTCTATCCGAGCCGCATAGACGCGTAGGCCGCATGGACTCCTGAGCCGCATGGGCTCTCTGAGCCGCATAGAGATCTTTGGCCGCATAGATCTTTCTTTATTCCTTTTCCATGCTTCTACAATCACAAAGAAATATATATATATATATATATATATATATATATATATATATATATATATATATAAAATATATCACAAGTAAATAAATGTAAAGACAGAGATCAGAAAGCAAATTCAAAGACGACGATGTATACTGGATTTCCCTCTTATGAGGACTAGTCCAGTCGGAAGAACTCTAGCTTCCAGCTGAATCCACTATTAGAAAATTCAGCAAGTTTTCATACAAAGTCCTTGCAACTTCTACAAACATGAGCTTTGATTCGAAGTACTCAACCAACTTCAATTATGAATAGTCTTTCTTCAATCAAGCCTCTGATTATAATCGCTCTGAAGCTTCTAGACCGTACCGTACTGGCAAATCGACTAGAGGATTGTAACTGGCTTGGGATTTGAAAAATAAAGCTTAGAACTCTTTAGAATAAAACAGAAGGCTTTAGAGAGAAGAGATGAAAGTGAATGAGTGTATTAGTGAATTGAAATGATCAAAATCCTTCTCTATTTATAGTTTTTTCAAATACAGAACTCTAGCAGAATTCAGGCAGAATTCGGGCAGAACTCTATGAGAAAATCTCGGTAGGATCCGTAACTGCAGGGAGACCAAGTTCAAAAAACAACGTTTACTAACCAAACTCTGGTCGAACTCTGGCCGAGAGGTCAGGGTTTTTTCCAATTTAATTTTTAGGCTTTTTGAAATTATTTTAAGCAGTCAGGAGCTTTTTGTAAATATGGGACTGTTTTTTAAAACATGGGATATTTTTGAAAATATTTTTAGGGTAGCCTATTTGCTAGTACGACTTAGTGTACAATGTATTCCTAGACTCAATAAAAGTAAAAATTACATTACATAAAGGAAATACAGACTCGAGTGGCAAACACAGCTTCGATCTTGAACAGAATGGGTACAGATCTTTGGTAGTGTCCAAGAGTCCAAAACATCTTTAAGTAGCCCATATATCGAGACAGAGTTTGATCAATTATTAAAATCAGGTTTGACCATGACCAATGGTTCAACAATCTTCCCCATTTTGATAATGGACAAACCTTGACCGATATAACATCTTCGATCAATAAGTTTTGAAAGATAATCAAAATTGCCCTATATCCTGAAAAAATTGTTCTTGTATCCTACAAAAGATGTTAGATGTTAGATCCTATTTCTTAGCAAAATAATTGTAAAGAGAGAAGCTCCCCCGCAATGTATGTATAAGAAACAATCGTTGAAGAAATATAAACATAATAAATAGAAAAAAAATAACATTTCACAGGCAGTTAATATTGAAGCATAAAGAGATAGTGCTATAACAAGAAATATGAATCTAAACTGAAATGATATAATATACTAAGCAGAGCATAAAAAGATGTTCATAATACATCAGCTCAGAAAGTCACAATTTCAAATGCAAAAGTAAACTAAAAGATAAAGTACTGATATCTTGGAATGTCGGAGCATTTCCAAGTAAACAAAGATATTATAAAGTCTCAAAAAGTGTGACATCTAGACAAAATATAATGCGTCTAGATTAAAAATCATCATCTTCATCAGCAGTGCTAGCACGTCCACTATGTTCAGATGGACCAGCTCCAGAAGTGCCAGCTCCAGAATGGTATGGAGTAGCACTAGAACCACGATACCAGTCATAAGCATTATCGGGGCTGAAAGATAGAGTGTACCGTCTCATCCTCATAGCGGTATCCGGAGATAGCAGGATCTCGGGGAAGAGAACTGGCAGAGTGTCCAGTCTGGGCAAAACGGAGATCAACAAAGGAGTTGGCGAGTGCCTGAAATCGACTCACATCGCGAAACTCACATTCCCTGGATGTGTCAGTGATGAATATTCGCAGATCAGAGAGGTGCTGCTGAATACCCATAAAAGACATAGGGTATGCCTGAGGAGGTGGAGCAGGTACAGTAGGAGGAACGACTGTGCTGCGACGGTACTGCTGGAGATACTTGGGCTCAGGGTCCAAAGCACAAGTAGACAGATCGATGTCAAAACTGCTGAAAAATGCGTGGAATGAACATCGCATAAGAGAGATTTTGATCTCTTGTGCGACATCATCCCATCATTGTAGAAGCATGGAAAAGAATAAAGAAAGGTCCATGCGGCCAAGGATCCCCATGCGGCTCAGGGGTCCATGCGGCTCAAGAGTCTATGCGGCTCGAATAATTACATGCGGCCCAGAGAGGAGCCACGTGGCCTTCAACAGCTCTTCCCTTCATCTTTTGCTGCGTTTAATGCCCTGACGGCTGACAGCTCTGACAATTGACAGCTCTGACATAAAGGCGCAATAATGACTGACACAATGGCGTGTTCCTAGGGAAGAGAAGAAAATCTTCTCACAGCTGGCAGAATCCACCAAATCCTGAGGTATGCGGCTGCTGCATTTATACGACCGTCCACTCCATGCGGCCGCCCACTTCATGCGGCCGCCCATCTTCATGCGGCTGCATCCTTTATGCGGCCGCCCATCAGCATGCGGCTGCCTATCCCCATGCGGCTGCCCACCTTCATGCGGCTGTTCATCCCCATACGGCTGTTCATTCTCATACGGCCCACTCATATACGGCTCTACCAAGATGACCTAGTGGAGACACGTGGCACTTTTTACGACGATTGAGATACGTGGCAGTCTTATCTTCCTGGAATTATGGGTGCTAACAAATCCTAACAAAATCAGATTTGCTACAATCACCATAATTGCCAGATCAAATCAAATCGAGCAAATTAGACACGTGGCAGGCCATTATAAGTCACGAATATTCATGGCAATCAATATTTATTGCCCACAGAGATTTAATGCAATCACATTAATTGCTTAAATCTATTATATTCGAGATGGACGGCCCCGATTAATTAACTCTCAGGCCGTCGAGCTTTTGAGAATAGGCAATCATTGCAAACCCTAATGATGCCCCCCACTCTTATAAATAGCAAGGTACGATTCCCTTGCAAAAGGATCCGGAGAATCAGAAGAGAATATACAGAGATCGAAAGGACAAAGGAGCATATACAGAGAGAACAAAGAGAGCATTTCTTCATCAACGCCAAGCAGTTCTTCTCCAGAGCCAAGGCTGCACCCGATCGTCCAAGGAGTAAGGCAGAGCTGCCGTCGCTTTCCCGATCCTCTATCGTCACCCCCCAAAATCTAAAATAAACAATTGTACTTAGATTGCTGTACCTAGGTTTTCGTCCCTAGGCTTTATTTCTACGAGCGAGTTTGTATTGTGAGTCTAAGTTCAGTCCTCCTAGATAGATTGTTCTGTACTTTTACAATCAATGGCAAACTACGATGGCGACTATGCTGGAGACAAACTTCTCCACGGCTGAAAAGTTGGTGACGCAATCGGATGCAGCCAAACTTGGCTCCATGCAACAGAAAATGGTCGTCCTCTTCGACCAACAGGCGTTTGAAGAAATGCCTTCGACGGGAGCGCTGGCCCGGTCCAGAAGCAAACCCGCACAAAGAAGGCTCGCAGGGAGTGGAGGCCAAAATCATTTGCTCCACCCCAGGCCCTGGACGGAGTACTCTCTGCTGCCCAAGACGACGAAGGTGACTCTCATGCGGCCCCACTTCAAGCCATAGAGGAATTTGCTAGTCCCCAAGTCCGGCAGATGAAAGCACTACGATGCTGGACTTACAGGGACATAGAGTGATTCTATGTGCTCCAAGAAGAAGCCGAACACTCATGCGGCCAAGACTGCCATCCGCATGCATGATGCTCATACGGCCAAGACTGCCAGCCGCATGTATGATGCTCATGCGACCGAAACTGCCAGTCGCATAAAGAATATCCATGCGGCTAGAACTTCCAGCCGCATGAAGAAAGCCTATACGGCCACAACCGCCAGCCGCATGAAGACTGTTGACTCCAGCCGCATACTGCCTGCTCTACGCAGCTCAGGCTCAGTCTTCGATCGCCTCTCCTATGGTCCTGATTTCTCATGTGCCCAAGAGAATATGTCTGACTCTCTGCAGCATCACTTTGACTCTTCATACTATGCGCCTTCAGGCGCTAGAGTAAGAAGTCAAGGGCAGCGCGAGCTTGGCGAGCTCAGTCGGCTGTCCCAACCTCTGACCATCCGAGTGCTCCATATACCATTATGCGGGCCTCTAATGGAAAGTTGTACAGAACCACTCGAGTCCCGCCCTCGGCGGCAAACGGACAGAGTGGTTCCCAAAAGTCTCCCAAAACAAGGGAGCAAACATGGTCGTTCCGAACCCATCTGACTTACGTGAGGCTATCCTCCACAAGTGCAAGGAAAGAGAAGAGGCCTCGGTATGCAAAGAGTCCTTACATGGACGTCACTGCACCCAGGTCATTATCAACTGCTGTTGTAACAACGCGACAGCAAGAGAAGACCGGCAGTCTATTTTCCAACGGCTGCAACGACCAAGCTCAGAGGACAGTAGCGCCTCCCGTCATCTCTTGCAACTCTACTCAGAAAATCCTCGCGATGGGAGAGGGAAGAAGATAAACGTCCCCTAGCCCGAAGATTTCAACCACTGTGACTAAGAAACTGTCGTCTAAACGGTTGTCCACCACCGGAGTTTTCCAAGGTACCCATTTGAAGACGAAATCTACTACAGTAGGAGATTCATCATCCACACCATTGGGGGTTACTGAAACTGGAGGTAGCACTCCTCAGAGCATCCACGATAATCCGATGTTCCAAGGAGACTGAGCCCGGGGAAATGACTCTCCCATCAGATACAGCAGGTGCCGACGTCCCCGAGGACGGCCACGACTCTCAAGATGAAGCAAGCTCTGAAGCTGGGGGTACTATTCCTTCTGAGTCCGAACCAGAGGAGAACATTCCCACATACCCCGATGACTTCTCTGTACAAGAGTATGATTCGGAGGGCACGTCGCCCACCGTCCCTTCCTATCTCGACTTCGCGTTAGGACAGCAGTTCGTGACAAGCGACGATCAAGATGGCCCCAGTGATCGCCAGCGCATCGACACTCTGGAGGCTATACTGCACACTTTGGTCAAATCTGTGGACGAGATTAAAGCGGCTCTTCCAACTCTGCAAGGAGGGATGCCTGGCCAAACGAACTCGGGTCCCGCGGTCAATGCAGACTCAAACTCAGCGGCACCAAACCCAGGCAATATTCCTCCTGGAATGTCGGCTCCTACCGCTACAGACGAAGACTAGGGAGGCAAGAAGAGAGGTCCAGGAGCTCCGAGCCATGTTCCACGCCCGAGAAAAACTGCCAAGACCTCAAGATACGACAACCATACCCTGCTGCATGGAGGGATGTCCCCTTCCCACCAAGATATAAGCCGTTCAACATCAACCCTTATGATGGCAAGACCTCCGCGAGTTGATACATTACTTACTTTGTGGTCACCACCGACCATCTGCCCCATGACGATGCCATCCTCACGCGATTATTCATCGGGGCATTGGAAGGGGTCGCCTTCGACTGGTACCGCAACCTGCCAGACAACTGCATCCACTCCTTCGCCAGCTTCAAGCGCATGTTCTTGGAGAGATTCTACGAAGTAGGACAGGACTGTCACAATGTCCACCCTCATGGACGTCGTCCAAGGAAGAAGGAGCTGACAAGGAACTATATCGAGCGGTTTTGCCAAACCGCAATGAAGTTGCCGTCTGGTAATCCGGATTCCTTCTTAATTGAAATTTGCCAAAAGAGACTGCTCCCAACAATCATCCTCTGGATGGGTGAATGTCAATTTAAGGACTGGAAGACATTTATCATCAGTGCCACTAGCGTCGAAGAACGGTTGAAGAAGGCTCGCCAACTGGGATTGCACATCTCAGAGGGAGAGGACAAGGGCAAGCGCCCTAATACCAACAGTAACAATGGTGGTAACTCCTCCAACAATCGGGACAGCAAGGACAAGCAGGCTGTGGTGGCTGACACAGCCCAGCAACCTGAGTCAAAACCGGCAGACAAGCAATGGCCGCAAATGACCTACTCCTTCTAAGACGGCTATGTCAAGCCCATCTTGGACATGCTCATACAAGGAGACAGAATTCAGCTCCCTCCACCAAGACGGGAACCTCGGCCGGCAGAAATGGAGAGCCCGAAGTACTATCATTACCACCGCTACGTCCACCATGCTACACACGACTGCTACCAACTGAAGTGATACATCCAACATCTCATCGATTCGAAGGCTCTGGCCATCGATTTTAAGGAGGTAACCGTGGCAGCCAATATGGTGTCCGTACAGTTCGACAGCTTCCCTCCAACGGAGACTCAAGACGGCGTGGTACCCATCCCTCTGGCGACAATAGAGATTGCTAATCTTCTACCTCCTCAGGATCAGGTTGCTGGTCTAGTGCCCCTTACCACATCACGGGGGAAGATCATGTGGGTCCATCCAGACCTGGTACTTGAGGTGACCCAGTCCACACCACCTTCCATTCGCAAGAAGAAGAGTGGAAAAAGTCAGATCCTGCCGTACAATCTCGGCAGATGTCGAAGAAGTCACAGCTGTCGTTACCCGGTCTGGGGTACAATCCCAACCTGTGGCTGATAACTCGGCTGAAGATCATCAGCCGGCTACTGCTGACACTCCAGGACCGTCTCAACCTCCGACGACCGACAAGCCTAGGCCGTAGGAGACCCGCTTTGTACAATCCCTCCAGGAAAGAGGCACCTCAGAGGCTGGAGAGGCCCTACAACTTCGACATCTTAGCTCAATTGGCCAACACACCGGCGAAAATTATCATTATACGAGCTCTTGAGGCTCTGCAAAGGATGTTCGCGTGGCTTTGAGCGATGCACTCCAAAATACCGACGCATATCTGGCTCAGGTCAACCTCACGAGAGAGAGCCCGCCAGCAATCCTCCAAGACAGTGCTTGCATAGGAGCGATGCCCAATATTGTCTTCACTCCGTAGGATATGCTCATCAAAACCAATCTGCACGATCAGTCCGTTATACAACACTGGATACATCGGGGACGTAAAGGTGGACCGGATGCACATTGATCCTGGTTCTTCCATAAGCATCATCCCGAAGGGTCTGTTACATCACCTCCGTATTCCTATGCATCGTCTAATGCCAACAAGCACCGCCATCAGCGGTTTCAATTCGGACAGGAGCTACCCATTGGAAAGATTCGCTTGAAGTGCCAAATTGGCGATCTTCAGTCAGAAGTGACCTGTTACGTCATAGATGCGGATACTTCATACAATATCCTCCTGGGACTGCCCTTGGATACACGATTATATGATCGTGCCTTCCACGCTGCACTAGTGCTTCAAGTATGTCGACAAGCACGGCTTCGTAAGGACAGAATTTGCCGACATCGATCCCTTCAAAGGGGTCGAATCCTACTACTCGGACTCCTGCCTATACGAGAAGTCGAAGAGGCACCTGGATGAAGATGTGCAAGCTCAAACTGAGGCAGCCACAGGATCAGAAGAACCTCTAACGATCTATCCTCCAAGCTCGCAAACCTGGCAAATCTGTACCCCTTACGGCCGCTCTGCGTAAGGACGCTAATCAGCCTCTCGACACAAGAAGGGCAAATGATAATCCGGCTGCCAAGGTCCGGCCAAGCGCCGAGACCCACAACTGGAGCCACTGACGATCAGACTACCGAGAGTCGGCCATCCACAAGCAGAGAAGCTCAATCCCTCTGACAAGCCAATGACGATACGTCTTCCCAAGAAGAATCGTCACCCCAATGCAAAGTCTGGGGCTTCTAGCGAACCAACAACTCTCCGCCCAGCATCGAGTATCAAACTGGGGGTCGCTAGTTTGCCAACAACTCCATATTCGGCTCCACCAACAGAACCCCTGATGATCAAGCTGCCCAAGTCATCTTCTCAGTCTTCATTTATACAGGGGGTGGCCGAAGAAGAACCGGAAACTGGCCAAGTATGTGGCTGCCAACACTGATATTCCCTCCGTAGATGATGTAATCCCGCTAGAAAAGATACCTTACTTCATCAATAAAGGGCTATCTTTGAACTACCTCGAGCTTAATAAGCTTTGTACAATGTATGCTATGGAACACGGTATAGGCACCCACCTACACACACAGGTGACAAATGTTTACACCGTAAACCAACTTACTCCAGTGGAAGACGCTTATCGCATAATCGAGGGAGGGAACCATCCAATCATCTTCGGCCGGAAGGACGACCCACAGCCTTCACCATAGAGAAGGTCGATCCCGAATCAGATGCCAGGAGACTGCCTCTTTATCTGTATAGCCCCCATTCCAAATATCTCATGCAAAAATAGGGGTATGATCTGGAGACTACGCCAGGCTTGAACTACGGACACTAGTCGACGATTACCTTTAAAGCTGCCAGTCCCGGTTGGCAAACCACGGGACTACTACAGCAAGACCCGATGTGGATTAGGGATATCTTACGCCTGCCACGACCTCTGAAAGTACAGATGAGGAATGCGACTGGCATTCACATTCAACCAGGTCACCAACTTCTGATTCGGATACCAGCATCGGAGACGTATTCAGACAAGTCCTGTCAGTCTATATGGCATTCGCCGACGCTTACGAAGAAGATGAAGACATTCCTGAAATCCTCGAGTTAGAGCCGTGGGCCCAACAGCTGGATGCACAATAGGAAAAGCGGTTCGAACAGAGAGAACTTCTACTGAAGATGAGGTTATACAGGTCATCCTTGGCAGCGAATCTTCTCCAAAACTAATCTTCGTCAGTATAAACCTGACAAACGAAGAGCGAGAATCGCTAATGGAACTCGTCAAAGAATATATTGATGTGTTCGCCTGGAGCTATGAAGACATGCCAGGACTAAACCCCGAGGTTGCCCTTTACAAGCTCAACATTCGGCCAGATGCAAAGCCGGTCAAACAACAACAGTGACGCTTTCGCCCAGGCATCATGGATACGATCGAAGCCGAAGTCGACAAACTGATAGCCAGCGGCTTCATTCGTGAGGAACAACATCCGGACTGGGTCGCCAACTATAGTGTCAGTTCTCAAGAAGAATGGAAAGATTCGAATCTGTATCAACTTCCTCAATCTGAACGAAGCATATTCCAAAGATGAATTCTCCCGCCCTATCACAGACATCATGATCGACAGCACATGCAGCTTCGAACGTATGTCATTCATGGATGGCTTCTCGGGATACAACCAAATCAAAATGTCTCCTGATGACGAAAAGCATACATCATTCTGAATACCGATTGGCACATACTGCTACACAGTTATGCCTTTCGGTTTAAAGAATACTGGTGCCACATATCAAAGAGCCATGAGTATCAACTTCAGAGACCACTTGCACAAGACTGTGGAATGCTACGTCGATGACATCGCCGTCAAGAGTCGCTATAAGGGAGACCATCTGCAGGATCTGAGGACGGTATTCGACCTGATGCGAGTGCACAACCTGAAGATGAATCCCATAAAATCCTTCTTGGGCGTATGCAGCAGAAAGTTCTTGGATTTCATCATCACCTCCAGGGTATCCACGTAGACCCTGAGAAGACGAAGGCAATCATAGGAGATGGGTCCCCCGAGAAATCTCCGAGAACTTCGAGGCCTCCAAGGGAGGTTAGCTTACATCAGGAGGTTCATTTCCAACCTCTCCGGGCGTTGTCAGCCATTCACCTATCTCATAAAGAAAGGCATCTCGTTCGTATGGGATGAAGAATGCCAACGTGCCTTCGACAGCATCAAAGAATATTTGTCGAACCCTCCAGTCCTGGTGGCCCCGGTTGCTGGAAAACCATTCCTGCTCTATGTACGAGCAATGGAGCATTCCCTCGGCGCTTTGCTAGCACAAAACAACGATGCAGGCCATGAACAAGCTATATATTACCTCAAGCCGAATGATGATTGGGCCAGAGTATCGATACACCGTCGTAGAGAAGGAATACCTCGCCCTGGTGTTCGCCATTCAAAAGACGCGGTACTATGTCACAGGATAAACCATACATGTGATCTCACGAGTCAACCCTCTCAGGGTCCTCATGACTAAACTAGGGGTACTAAGCTCACGCCTCGCCACATGGGCAATATTGCTGTCTCCTTATCATATGATCTTCGTCCCGCAAAAGGCTGTTAAAGGTCAAGCTCTGGCAGACTTTTTAGCAGCCCACCCAGGCTTAGAGTCGTCCAGAATATATGAAGGAATCCCAGATGAGGTCGCCGACTCGCATGCAACCTCTCACGATGATATATGGCGAATGTTCTTCGACGGCACCTCGAGGATCGGACCTAATGGCAACATCGTCGTCGGAGTCGGGGTGGTGCTGGTTTCTCCTTCCGGGTTGGTGATCAATCACGCTTACTCTCTCACAGAACCCTGCTCTAACAATGTGGCCGAGTACAACGCTTTAGTCATTGGCCTCCAACTTGCAAGAGAGCTGGGGGTAGAATATTTTCAAGCATACGGCGATTCGTAGTTAATCGTCAATCAGATCCGGGGTTCATACGAAGTCTGCCATAAAGACATGATCCCCTATCACCAAATAGCGATCAACATTATTTCGTCATTTGAGGGATTCTTCATCGAACACGTCTCCAGACTCCAAAATATCGAAGTCGATGCCTTAGCTGGCCTTGCCACTTCCCTAGCGGTTCCGAACTATGCTCATCAATCGGTAGATGTGATAGTCCATGAACTGGTCCGCTGCACACGCACACACTCTATTCACCCCCCCTCTAGAGGTGCTCAACGGTCCTACAGAGACAACCATTTATTGACTTCGTAGTCTACGACATCCTGCCCGAGAACCCAAAGGAAGCCACCTCTATCAGAAGGCGTTCTCTCAGATTCTTCTACGATACAGAGACGAAAATGCTGTACCGCCGATCCTACGATGGATTACTGCTTCGATGTCTGTCAAGCACAGAAGCCAAAGAAGCCGTACGCGAAGCTCATGACGGTGTCTGTGGGGCCCATCAACCTGGCCCTAAATTGTAAGACCGTCTTCGCCGAATAGGCTACTACTGGCCCACGATGGTAGCAGATGCGATAGACTATGCAAAAAAGTACAAAGCCTACCAAGTCCATATGGACTTTATTCGCCAGCCATCCGAATTTCTATATCTGACAGTGGCGTCCTGGCCATTCGAAGCATAGAGGATGGATATCATCGGTCCGATCACTCCACCTTCTTCCCGAGGACATCGTTTCATACTCGCCATTACAAATTATTTCTCCAAATGGGCGGAAGCTGTTCCGCTGTACAGAAGTGAAGACTTCAAACGTGATCAGCTTCCTCAAGCATCACGTCATCTATTGCTTTGGACTGCCCCGAAGGATCATCCACGATAATGGTCCGTAGTTTACAAGCCTACGCCTTCTATCGGTTCTGCGACAAACACCGAATTCAGAATGTTGCTTCAACGCCATACAATCCGGCAGCAAATGGATTGGCAGAAGCATTCAACAAAACCATCATCAAGTTACTCATGAAGTTTGTGTCTTCCAACAAACGCGACTGGAACGAGAAGCTTGGTGAATGCTTATGGGCGTACCGTACTACAGTCCGAATAGCCACTGGGAACACGCCTATTTTCCCTGGTGTATGGGAGTGAGGCAGTCCTCCATTGGAGACTCAAATCCCCTCGCTCCGCGTCGCTCTCACTTACCAATTGACGACGGATGATAACTACCAGTCGCCGGCTACAAGAGTTAGAGGCCTTAGATGAAAAATGCCTACTGGCTCAGCAACGGATCGAGCTATACCAAGCACGCATCTCCGGAGCCTTCAACAAGAAGGTTAAAATCAGAACATTCCAAGTGGGCGATCTTGTTCTGGCAGTTCGGAGGCCGATGGTCATGACTTACAAAACCGCCAGCAAATTCCAGCCAAAACGGGAAGTCCATTTATCATTGAGGCCGTATTCTCCAACGGTGCTTACCGCCTCGCAAAACAAAACGGAGACTTGCTCATGTTGCCCGTCAACGACAAGTTTCTGAAGAAATATTATGTCTAAACGACATTCTCCTAAATTCTAGATTATTGAGTTATGTACCCGCCGGTACCGCTGAAATCATATTCCAAATTCCAGATTATTGAGTTATGTACCTGCCGGTACCGCTGAACTCATATTCCAAATTCCAGATTATTGAGTTATGTACCCACCGGTACCGCTGAACTCATATTCCAAATTCCTGATTATTGAGTTATGTACCCGCCGGTACCGCTGAACTCATATTCTAAATTCCAGATTATTGAGTTATGTACCCGCCGGTACCGCTGAACTCATATTCTAAATTCCAGATTATTGAGTTATGTACCCGCCGGTAGCGCTGAACTCATATTCCAAATTCCAGATTATTGAGTTATGTACCCGTCGGTACCGCTGAACTCATATTCCAAATTCCAGATTATTGAGTTATGTACCCGCCGGTACCGCTGAACTCATATTCCAAATTCCAGATTATTGAGTCATGTACCCTCTGGTACCGCTGAACTCACATTCTCCAAATCCCAGATGATTGAGTTATGTACCCTCCGGTACCGCTAAACTCACATCCTTCTTCCACTAATATCCCGGATTATCGAGTCATGTACCCTCCGGTTCTGCTGAACTCACATTCTCCAAATCCCAGGTGATTGAGTTATGTACCGTCCAGTACCACTGAACTCACATTCTTCTTCCATAAAAAAATTCTAGATTATTGAGTCATGTATCCGCCGGTACCGCTGAACTCACATTCTCCAAATTCTAGATTGTCCGAGTTATGTACCCTCTGTTACCGCTGAACTCACATTCACAATCTCCCAGATTATTATATTATCTACCCGCAGGTGCCTCTGAACTCACACTCCGGTCACTCTTTCAGGTAGTAAGTCATGTATGACCATACCTCCGAACTTATTTCTCTGAAAGAGCTCCTCCCTTATGATCCACTACCGGCACTCTCAGTGCACTAAAAAGGGTAACAGATCCACAAATTTTTAAAAACGACCACGTCGTTGTTACCTCTGAGTCGTTTCACTTCCGCCAAAAATAAATCACCCCTCTACATAGAACTTCCATGTCCTCATTACCTCTGAGTTGTCCTATGTACCCCTTCATGGAGCCCACTCCTGCCATGTCCCTCATTACCTCTGAGTGGGAAGGCTCCATCGAAGAAACCCTCATATTTGCCATGTCCTCATTACCTCTGAGTAAATATGTTGGTCCTCGCCTCGACTTATTATCTGTACTAAAAAAAACCCCAGTGTACGCCAAGGATAATAGGCCCACAAATGTTCTCTGTTGACCACAAATATCCTCCGTTGAGTCCACTCATGCCATGTCCTCATTACCTCTGAGTAGGAAGACTCCGCGGTAAAACCCCCATACTTGCTATGTCCTCATTACCGCTGAGTAAGTATGTTAGTTCTCTCTCGTCTTATTATCCGTAATCCTGAACCAGGGTACACCAGGGATAATAGGCCCACAAATGTCCTCTGCTCACTATAAAATGTTGTACTAAGTTTCCTAGTACATGCACATCATTTCTCATCATGCCCCGGGAGCCCAGCTGCTCCATGGCATTCTTTCTCCCGATATTCGGAACATCCATGACCACCTTACTATGGAATTATTCTAGATACCCCCATCAAACTTGTATCCATACCTAAAACCCAGGTATGCCAGGGGTAACAGGTCCATAAATAAGTCCCCCAAGCAGGCCGACGAGGAGGCCACTCCCTTTCCCTTCGCCGCAGTCTTCGTCGTAACTTTGGAGGACTTGGGAGCCATTGCTGTCTGATGATCAGAGAAGGAAGACGAAGATAAGAAAAGCTAGGACAAGAAGAATCAAAGACAGAGAGAGAATAAAGAAGTCTCTTCGTCCCAAACACACTTCTATTTATAGGCGGAGCCTATAGACCAACGCATCGATCCATGAGCAGCATAACCGACTCTTCGGTTATCAAAGTAATCCGACTATTCAAGGCTAAACTCTTGGGATCCTGTCCCGAAAAGCGGCTTCAAAATTTGACAGCAAATTAAAGGCAATTAATGCAAAAGATTTGTACACGTGGCAGTATGACGTGGCAAGGAGCTCATGCGGCTAGACAGCCTATGCGGCCAGAAATTCTATGCGGCTGGTTGGCCAATGCGGCTCAGATGGCCATACGGCTTAGGAGGCCATACGGCTGGGACATCCATACGGCCAGAACATCCTATGTGGCCAGAGGAATTTATACATATCTATGCTTCTTATTCAAATTATTTCAATTTTATAAATTGAAAACTTTGAAGGGGGTCTTGTAGAAGCATGGAAAAGAATAAAGAAAGGTCCATGCAACCAAGGATCCCCATGCAGGCTCAGGGGTCCATGCGGCTCAAGAGTCTATACGGCTCGAATAATTCCATGCGGCCCAGAGAGGAGCCACGTGGCCTTCAACAGCTCTTTCCTTCATCTTTTGCTACATTTAATGCCCTGACGGCTGACAGCTCTGACAAATGACAGCTTTGACATAAAGGCGCAATAATGACTGACATAATAGCGTGTTCCTAGGGAAGAGAAGAAAATCTTCTCACAGCTGGCAGAATCCACCAAATCCCGATGCATGCGGCTACTGCATTTATGCGACCACCCACTCCATGCGGCCGCCCACTTCATGCAGCCGCCCATCTTCATGCAGCTGCATCCTTTATGCGGTCGTCCATCAGCATGCGGCTGCCTATCCCCATGCGGCTGCCCACCTTCATACGGCTGTTCATCCCCATGCGGCTGTTCATTCTCATGCGGCCCACTCATATACGGCTTACCAAGATGATCCAGTGGAGACACGTGGCACTTTTCACGACGATTTTGATACGTGGCAGTCTTATCTTCCTAGGAATTATGGGTGCTAACAAATCCTAACAAAATCAGATTTGCTACAATAACCATAATTGCCCAGATCAAATCAAATCGAGCAAATTAGACACGTGGCAGGCCATTATAAGTCACAAATATTCATGGCAATCAACTATTTATTGTCCACAGAGATTTAATGCAATCATATTAATTGCTTAAATCTATTATATTCGAGATGGACGGCCCCGATTAATTAACTCTCAGGTCGCCGACTTTTGAGAATAGGCAATCATTACAAACCCTAATGATGCCCCCCACTCTTATAAATAGCAAGGTGCCATTCCCTTGCAAAAGGATCCAGAGAATCAGAGAGAGAATATACAAGATCGAAAGGACAGAGGAAGCATATACAGAGAGAACAAGGAGAGCATTTCTTCATCAATGCCAAGCAGTTCTTCTCCAGAGCCAAGGCTGCACCCGATCGTCCAAGGAGTAAGGCAGAGCTGCCATCGCTTTCCCGAGCCTCTATCGTCACCCCCCAGAATCTAAAATAAACAATTGTACTTAGATTGCTGTACCTAGGTTTTTGTCCCTAGGCTTTCTTTGTACGAGTGAGTTTGTATTGTGAGTCTAAGTTTAGTCCTCCTATATAAATTGTTCTGTACTTTTACAATCAATGGCAAACAATCATCTGGATAATAGTCTTGGAAACCGAAAATGGAATTCCTTTGATGATGTGGTAGAGGGCATATAGTTCAAGATTGGTAACATCATCTTTCGAAGTGGATTTTGGAAGAATAGTGGAATAGATGATGCGATGTAATTCATAGTTAAACAAGTTCAAGTTTACAGCCTAGAACTTTCCAGAACGAACACATGCAGGTGCACAAAGGTCGTTCTTGAAGCTGAGAAGAGTCGTGCCATCAGGAAGTCAAAATCAGTGAATATCATCGAACGGGACACCTTCGTTAGGAACACCAAGGATTTCCGCTAACAAAGACATCATTGAACTCGATGTTAATACCTCCGACACGAGTCTTAACATCAAAAGTGTCTAACACAAAGTTGCAGTAAAACAGTCTAATGGCATTAGTAGCTATTGGAAATTTTTCGATGACAAGTCAGTGTAACCCTAATGCCTCAAAGAAAGGACTGTCACGACCCACACCCTGTTTAGGGGCACGAGTACGTGGGTATGTTCATCCTACGTCGCAGTATCGATGGTAGAACGCTGTAAAGGTCATCTAGAATATATAGAATTTAAGACACAATAATATAATCTGTCATCTCCGTACGGAGGAATATAATCACCACTCAATCACATAATCTAAGGAAGATAAGCACGATGATAAAGATAAAGATGAAGTAAATAATCTGAAATAGTGCCAAGCCACAATCACAAGTTCAGAATCCAAGACATAAATAATATCCCAAATAAATACTACAAGTCTCAAAGTATAAAACTGGAATATAATCCAGACAAAATCTAGGTAAACTTGGTCACTACTGGCGGTGCGTCCTCTACGAGCACCGGGTCCATAGGCAGGTCCTGGTCGTAGGCTCCATCTATGCCAAACCCGTAATAGGTCGGGCAATCAGCATCTAAATCCTCTAAAAAATAGTGAGGGTTATCCTGTCAGGATATGAGCAAGTACAAACAACAACAACAGTTTCATGTGAATTGACAAATACTATAAGAGATAATTATAATAAAATACAAGATAAAATATCAAGACTGAAAGTAAAATAGTACAAAAGAACTGGATATCATGTCATGTGTGAGATATAAGATAAAACTGGAATATAAATAGTGGAAAGTAATCTGAGGTATGATGTAAACATAAAAAGAAAGTGTCATGAGATATTAGAGCGTTATATGATCGACTTTGGTCAAGATCAGGCTGTTCTATTTGACAGGCTATGCACAGGTAGTATAATAGTATAAGGATCAGGCCAGCCAAAATAGAAAGCTATGCACTAAGTAGTATAAGGTTAGGCTATACCCTACGTGTGGTGAGGGTGGAGCTATGCACAAGTAATAAACAAGTAGGGGTAATGATCACATAACCTCTAATAACTCCCCATCCTCGAGTAGTATAATAGATCCAGACATGACAGGTCATGACACGGAATTCGAAGAGCAGGGGCCCAGCCCACTCCCAAATTGGTGTCTATGCAAGTACAAAAAATAATATCGAACAATGTACTCATATACCAGGTAAACCAGAAACGACATCTCATGACAAAATTCACGTATACTAGTCCGTGTATCCTCGTGTCGAGAATTAAGTTTAATACCACAACTGAATCGGATATAGTAGATATCAAAGCAATGAAAACTATCAGAGAATGTACTTGCCTGAGGTCCTGAGATGAGAAAATCGAACTACAAACCACTCAAAGATCCACGAACAGTCAACTCGCACAACTGTCTCCTAATGCTGAAACAGACATTACCAACATTCTTAGAATGGTCAAATTAGCTAAGAAATGTCTATCCATAAGTCCAATTCTGGACACAGGAACAAAACGATAATTTTGGGTCAAAATGGTGTCCGCCGGTGGACCCACTTTGCACCGAAAAACATGACAGAACCTACGGTCTCTAAAGTCATCAAACTACACGTCTACAGGTCCGGTTTGATGAGACGAACCAACCGTATGTCCAAAGTTGGATTCCGGTGGGCCGTGCACAAATTTGCCCGCTGATCGGGTTGTAGGCCCGCCAAAATAGCGTTCCGGTCGACCTTCTCAGATTCAGACAAAACTTGGCATACTGGACCAAAAAACTGATATGGTCCTGTTGGCATAACTTTCATCTCGATATGGCGAGCGTACACAAAATAATTGACAAATTTACAAAAGGTCGATACGGTGAATTTTGACGGATACGTATCAAATTCGTTGTGCACACGCGACCAATTTGAATTCCGTCAAAGCCTACACGTCCACGAAGTCGATACGCACCTTTCGATACTTTCGATTCACGACCACGTCGCCCAGATTGATGGTACGGACGGTGCTATCGGGACAATTTTTCTAAAAATTCAGTTTTTAAAATCAGTTTTTTCTCCAACTTCACAAACAAATAACTTTCTGTATAATGAATAAAAATTAAATCTACAAGAAGGGTTTTGATATCCTATATGTTGTCTACAAGTCTCTTCAGACCAATTTTGAACTAACAACACGCTGGTCGCAAATCGGCCACAAAGTTGGGATTTCAGAACAGTTTCTAACGTCCAATAAATTAAGTTTTTCTCGATTTAGGAACTCATTTTTTTATCCCACATGATGCGAATCGGCACGAACTATTTAAAGAGGATTAAATATGTATGGTTTGTCTACACGTAGAATTTTATGGATCTCGATTTGATCGAGTGTGCGTGTAGAAACGAGACGAAGAAAATAGGTACCTTGCTGCTTGTGCTGCTGTCGACACTACATACGCGTTCGACGATTTTCGGCGGCCTCCGGTGGTCGTGGTGGTCGCCTAGGTGGTCGAAAAGGTGGCGGGGGTTGTCGGCGCTGGGTTTGGGTTAGGGTTTCAATAAAAATCTCTCCCTCTCTCTCTCACGAATTATATATAAAGGGGGCCTCGCGCGTTCGATTTAATAAGGAAATGGGGGCTCGGTTTTGATATTAATGCTGCTACTGTTGGTGGAGTGGGGCTTTGGTGTTAGTTTTTTTTTTCTATTTTGATTTTTTTTCTTTCTTTATATATATATATATATATATACACACAACACACATAAATATATATATATATATATATATATATAGATATATTTTTTTTTTTTTTTTTTTTTTTTTTTTTTTTTTTATATTCTAGATATATAGATATATATATATAGATTATTATAATATACAAGTATTAGATATATATATATTTATATATAATATTATATATATATATATATAATAATATATATATATTATATATAGATAGATATATATATACAAGTATATACATATAGTTTATATATACAAGTATATACAAGTATATATACAAGTATACATATAGTTTATAATATAGATATATATATACAAAAAAATATATATATATATATATACAGTATATACATATAGTTATATATATATATATATTAATATATATATATATATAGATATATATATATATATTATATATATATATATATATATATATATATATATACAAGTATATATAACATATATATATACATATAGTTTATATAGTTTATATACATATAGTTTATATGTATATATAGTTTATCATATATATATATACATATAGTTATAACATATAGTTTATACAAGTATATATACATATATATATATACATATAGTTTATTATATATATATATATATACAAGTATATATATACATTATATATACATACAATATACATATAGTTTATATATAATATACAAGTATAATATATATATATATAATTATATATATAGATATATAATATATATTATATATATATTATATATATAAATATATATATATTTTATATATATATTATAATATATATATAATATATATATATATATAAATAATAAAATATTATATAAATATATATATATATATAAATATATATATATATATCTATATATATATCTATATATATATATATATATATATATATATATATATCTATATATATATATATATACATACACACATAATATATATATATATATATATATATATATATATATCTAATATAATTATATATATTATATATATATATTATTATATATATATAATATATATATATATATATATATATATATATATATATATAAATATATATATATATATATATATATATATATATTGAACCAATCTGCCATTTTATTCAAGAGGGCCGAAAAGGCCGAACCTTTACAAGTATACCATGAGGCACAAAATGCCGGTGCCTGTACATGTATACTGACAAAAGAAGAGGGATACTAGAAACAAAATGGCTAAGCCGAGGATAGGAGAGAGTTCCAGAAAGCCTCCTGGTCGTGCCTGTATAAGGGTCTCCGTTTGTGGCATTGACGAATGGTCTCCCAGATAAGTTGGTCTACGCTGTACTAGTGGCCTTCGTATCTCGCCTTGTTCTAATTTTTCCCGATAACTCACGTGGCGGCCGCAGCAATAATCTGGTGGCCATGGGACGTTGAGGCCCAAGTGGCCATGATATGGTGAAGGTTGTCGCCTCCATAAGGCATTCTGCAATGCTGGAAGAGAGCTTTCCAGACCTTGATCGGTAGGTCCCCCTGATTGAGAATGTGGTTGGCTGTTTCTGATTGTCGATCAGAGCAGCATGTGCACGCAGAGGCAAGGCTGAACTCGATCTTGATGAGATTGTCGTCGGTGGGGAGGATATTATAAAGGGCCCTCCAGATGAGGAAAGACCACTTCTTGGGGATGCACGTCTGCCAGAATGGCGTAAATATAGGAGACGGCGTCGCGTTGCCCCGGATAATGCTTCTGGCGGACTTGATAGAGAAGGTGCCGGCTCCGTCGGGTGCCCACACTAGCTTATCTGCGTCCGATCCAATCCTCAAGCCGCTACGACGAATGTGATCGATCGCTTCGATCCCAGCCCATGACCTGATTTTGATCCAGTTCTAGGTGTTATTAGGAGGGTCCCATAGATCCTTGATAGAGCTGTTCCTAGGAACCGCCGGAGTGTTGGAAAGTAGGAAGTCGCCAACCCATCGCTCCAGGAATGGAGATGCTTTTCCGTCGCCTACCATAAGGCGAATAACCAGTTCGGCGAGGGATCGCCCGTGAAGGATGCAACGCCAGGCTGCGGTGGATCTGCTGTTAGCGATGGCCATGGACGGGTGGGTATGCTTGAAGTTTCTGGCCTTCATGAATCTGGACAATAAGTTCTTATGGTGCGAAGCGTCTACCACAATTTCATCAAAAAATCATTAACAATGTAGGAATGTTTGGTAATACCCAGACCTCCCCTCTCCGGTGGGACGAGCCATGGTGTCCCAGCTAGCCCAATGGTGCTTTTTGTGGCTGCCGCTGTGACCCCAGATAAAATTGCTGAAGATGCTCTCGATGTTGAAAAGGACTTTCTTAGGGGGAGCACGCTGCCAGGGTATAGATGGGAATTGAGGTAAAGACATGATTGATGAGGATAATCTTGCCTCCAGGTGATAGGGTGGTGTTGTGCTAGCCTTCTAGCTTCTTCCTGATGCGATTGGTCAGGTTCTCGAAGATCTCGGCATTGGATTTCTCGTACACCAATGGGCATCCGAGGTAGAGGAATGGTGGGTGCTTGATGGGGAATGATGTGGTGGTTAATATGCTAGCCACTTGGTCTCTCTTCATATTGTGGTGGGTGTAGATAAACTCTTGTCCGGGTTGATCTTCTGCCCATAGCACCTTTCATAGGTCTGAAACATTTTGTGGACGACTTCCACCGATCCTGCGTCTCGGATAAGAATATAAGGATATCGTCTGCGAAGGCCAGGTGGGTGATGATCGGGTAGCCGCTAGCTGTATGGTAGTGCTAGAAATTGGGCTTGGTCGGCATCTTGTTGAGGTTTCTGCTCAACGCATCCGCCGCAATGATGAAGATGGTGGAGGATAGCGGATCCCCTTGCCTGACCCCTCGAGTGGATTTAAAGAACCCGTCCGCTTGGCCGTTGATTATCATGGAGAACCATGAGTTGCTGATCGATCTCCACACTATGTTGGTCCAGTTTTCGGAGAATCCGAAAGCTCTGAAGACCTAGATCATAAATTGCCAATCGAGTCTGTCATAGGCTTTCTCTATGTCTAATTTGATAGCAATATTGCCCCCTTTTGCTGGGAATTTTATGCAGGTGACTAACTCTTGAGCCAGTATGATGTTGTCTTGGATATTTCTCCCTCGAACAAAGCCACTCTGCTCCTCCGAGATGATCTTAGGGAGAATGCCTGCCATACGGGAGACGATGATCTTGGAAATAATCTTGTTGGTAAAGGTGTAGAGACTGATAGGGCAAAAATCTTGGAATGTCTCGGGGTTGTCTTTCTTTGGGATGAGGATGAGGTTGGTGCTCGAGATGGCTCTAGGGTAGGTAGCTCCTTGGAGGAAGGCGGAGGCCGCGTTGTGGATGTCAGTCTTGATGATATCCCAGCAAGTGTGGAAGAATACCCCCAAAAATTCGTTTGGCCCTAGGGCGCTGTGTTCGTCAAGGGCCCAGACTGTTTTTTTTCACTTCTTCTTCAAATAGAGGCTGTTCAAGCCGGAGATTGTCTGTGTCGCTGATGAGGGGGAAACCCCGTTCAGGAAGGTGTCATCTTTAAGAACCGTCTCCTTGGAAAAAAGTCTAGAATAGAACTTTGCGACCTCCTCTTGGATACCCTTTAGATCAGTGATGCTGGTGTCGTTGTCTACGACAATATAGTGGAGAGTGAGTATGTGTCTCCGCTCGTTGACGCAGGCATCGAAGAAGCCAGAGTTGTTATCCCCTCGCTGTCCCATTTGATCCTCGCTTTCTGCTTCCAAAAATTGGTTTCAATCTTCAGCCTGAATTTGAGGATGGCTTTGGTGAGATTCAGCATCTTTTTGGTATCTGGCGAGCAGTCGGCCATGTATCGCTTCGGCACGAGTTACATCGTCTTGCCTCGCGAATAGCTTGGAAGATATCCATAAGCTTGCTTGCTCCATATTGTCAGACCTTTCCTAGTGGCCTGGAGCTTTATGGCCACACAATTAGGCGATCTATGGAGTCCGTGCTATTCTACGCTTCCGTGACAACCCCTAAAATTGGGGGTGCTCGCTCCAGAATTCCAGGAAGCAGAAGCTCTTACTGGAATTATTGGAAGTGCTAGTGATACCAAGCAGTAGGGGGCGTGTTTGGATTCGGTGGCGTTGAGGTGAGAGAGCTTGGATTTCGTCCCCGTATCAAGCCAGTGGGCGTTCGTTAACTCCCTATCAAGGCAGGAGAATTGTCGTCGATCGCCTTCCTGCATGTTGCACCAGGTGAATGCGTTACCAGTGAACGGGAGGGGGATGAGGTGAGAGTTGAAGATGAAGTTGTTGAAGTCTTGCTTGGCGAGGGGGGAGGGCGACCTCCAATCTTCTCTTCTCTGCAAGTGATGGCGTTAAAGTCTCCAATGCAAAGCCATGGGAGGTTGCAGTTGTGTGGTTGGTATTCATGAGGTCGTTCCATAGGTTCTGCGTTCCGTAATGTCACAACTGCCATGGACCGCAAAAAGAATGGCGCAGTTGGAGATTAAAGGATGTTCCATCCAGCAAAAGGACTTGACTGGAATCTTGGATTACACCGATTTTGACAGCTTTGGAACAGAGAATCCATATATCGTGTCTGCCGGCAATGGCCGAGTGAAAGCCTAACTGCAGTTGAATGGATTGAGTCTCTTATATGAGATTTTGGGTTCGATGACGATTAAGATGTCGATCTTGTGAGTTTTCTTCAGCTGGTGATTCTCCTCATTTGTTCGCCAGACCGCGGACATTATGGAGAGAATGTTCAGCATTAATGGGTCTTTGGGAGGGGTTGGTTGGACCGCTTGGCCGCGGGACCTGGTGTGCATGGATGGGGATTTGGCGGTCCCTTTTTTGTCCGCTTTCCTGTTGGTGATGGCTGGTTCCCCTGCCTTCTTAGGAGATGGGTCGAGGGAGGAGTCCTCGGGGCATTTAGGGGGTGCGGCCATTTCTCCTGCTGAGTCGAGGTCGGGCTGCTCGAGGGTATGAGGAGGGAGTCGTCGGAGATGCCAATCTGGTCTCCTTCGCTTAAGGGGGAATCCGGCGGCGAGGACCTGAAGACCTCTATAGGCCTGCTTGGCCCCAGGATGGCTAGAGCATCGACGATGGAGTTGTCGAGCGACGAAAGCAGTTCGGCGGCAACCAGAGGGGCTGGGGAGGGCTATTCCGTTTCCTCGGGGGCTCTGAGTTCCTCAGGGTCCGGTCCTGGGTCTGGTCGACGTCAGTGTGACAGATCGACTCAAGGGGGAGGCCAATGGCTTCTGACGCGAGGGCATCGAATTGATTGGACAGAGAGGTTAGGTGGGTGGTAGGGGATCATAGCTTTTTCTGCAGAGTTGCCGCTGCTGGCTTTGCCTTCGTTGGAGTTGAATCTGGTGTGGGAGTTCGGAGGGGGAAGCGGGGGTGGTTGAGCCAATTGGTGAGTCTGGTTCCCTTGGGAATGGGTTCTGACCTCTCCGGTTTCTTTCTCAGCTCCGGGTGGAGACGGAAGTAATACTTCGATAGGTGATCGCGTAAATGGCAGTGATTGCAGAAGATAATGTGGTTGTCGTAGATGATTTGCTGAGTGTGCATTTGGTTGCCAGTTCAATGAGGATATGGTTGGGGAGGTCTGAGGTGAGGTCGAGTTCCACGCATATCTTAGCGTAGTAAACTTTTGTTAGATTGTTCGTTTCAGCGAAGGTGGCCACGTAAGTCCCGAAGGAGTTGGCAATGCGCTTAAGAGTCGCCGGAACGAAGCAGATGAGGAGAAGATTGGGTAAGGTGACCCAGGCGGCGACCGCCGTTGAGTCTTCCTTGGTGTTGAAGCTGGGTGACCACTTTATTATCTTCATCTGGTGGGAGTCTACCCTCCCGGTGCCTTTGGACCACACCGTCCTGTGGTCCGTGTCGAAGGATAGGTGTAGCAGAATATGCCTCAGGTCTAGGGGGGCAACCATGTACTCTTCGTCAGTCGCCAACCAGCAATAATCTCTGCTACCCTCGAGATTGGGGCAGCCTGCCGAAAATTTGAGGACGAAGGAGAAGGAGAATGAGGTGGCCAGGGACGAGAGCTCTGGTCGATGAAAGGCACTATCGGCATGGGGGATGCCTGCGGGTAGTCAATATCGGGAGGGTGACGTCTGGGAACAGGAGTCCCAGCTTGGGTGTCCTTCAGGGCGAAGGATGTCGGCGAAAGAAGTGGGCGGGCAAAGAGGAGGGCCAGGACAGGGATTATCGGAGGGCGTTGCACCCGAAGACACAGAGCCCGGTAGAGGAAGGTTAGCGTCCAGCGAGGGGGGGGCGGCACCCGACAGTCCCCAGAAGAGCGCTCGCAGGAACCCTAGGGGGGTTCAGAAGGGACGAGGGTTGGGAGGCGCCAGAGAGGGAAAGGCCCAGACCGACGCAAACTGGGGTGGGGAGGGGGAGGGGTGGGTTGCGCCCAACCGGGCTACCGCAGGAGGGCAAAAGGAGGAGGGGAATGGACCTGTCGGGTTGTGCCCACATCTGGTGCTACCGAAGGGAAGGATGGGTGGCTTGCGTCCAAAGGGGCTCATGAGG
>JANAVB010010389.1:0-43751 GCA_029216955.1 Iris pallida | reverse complement strand
TTTTGAGGGAGAACATCATATAAATGCAAGCATCATGAGATGCTAATGGAGACATCTTGAAGCATGTCTTTGCGCATTATACTCTTTTTCTTCAATGATGTTTCAAGTTTTCTTGTTTTTTTTACCACTGAGTGAGTTTTACCTTTGAAAGGTTGTTAACGAGACAACATAAGTCGCATCCACTTAAATTCCTAAAGAATCGTATCCCTGAAGAATAATTTATTGTACTATTTTCTTATACTATATATTTTTTTCTTCCAAAGATGAGTTTTTCTGTATAAAAGTTTTTAATGTGACAATAATTAAAAGTGAATATCCAAAGAAGAGTGTTGTGATTTGGATAATCCAAATATGAATCCTCTTATCCATATCCACAACTAATTCCATCTTATTCACTCTTATATATCTCTACTAATATAATGGAGCTTCAAAACCGCTCAAGCCGGTTGTATTTCATCAACCATTTCGTTTAAAAAAATTTTAAGTCCCCGTAACCGTACTTATTTTCTCACGTAGTTTAAAATAAAATTAAAACCTAAAATCCTCCTAACTGCATCAATAGCATAAATACTAAAATATTTAAAATTTAAATTATATTTAAACTAACTAAATGATATTATCTAACTAAACACATATCCAAAAGTTTTAAAATATATTTATAATAAATCATAACTAAAATATATTGAAATTATTTTTAAAATATTGTAACATAATTTAAATTTTTATATTTCAATCATATTGTAGATTTTTCATCTTTTTTTTAACGTGCGACGCACGTGAAAGTAACTAGTATTATTAATGAGAAGAAATTCGGTACATAATTTCTGCTACCAATTTGTTCTCTCCTCTTTTATTTTACAACCATTTTTTGAGATGTCCGACGATACGCACATGACTTTGTGTGCCTGTTGGACCCATTGTCCCTAACTTCTACCAAATAAATGAAAAAATAATACGCTCCAGTGGCTCAATCTATTGTCCGCCATCCAACCAGAGTCTTATTTTACAACCAAGTTGTTAAGACGATTTTTCTAACTTTTGACTTTAGGGCCTGTTTGGTAAACCGTAAGTGTGAAAAGATTTGGATTTGGACTTTCAAGGAGAAAAAAATGATAGGAATCCATGCATTATTTTGTCCCCTTAGTAGGGGACAAATGTGTTTGGTTGAGATAGAAAAATGAGAAGTGGAAAGTGGGAAGTGAGAGGGTATGTAATAATAATATTATTATAATTATATAAACTAAAATAATGATAAAATAATCTAATGTACAAAATAATAATAATATTAAAATTATAACTATAACAATAATAAATAATCTTATTTACACAAATAATATAATATAATAATAGTAATAATAATAATAATAATAATAATAATTTTACTTATATCTAATAATATTTTTATGTAATTAATATTAATAATTTTTTTGCTTAATTACTTAATAATCTAATTATAATCAAATATCTAGTATTAAATTAAGACTTTAGTTAATTAATGCTTATTAACTAATATTAAATGAAGTTAATAAACTATTTATAGATATTTAATATTAGTTATTAACTATATTAAATATATTAACCAATTAATATATGGAAGGCTCCTCTTCCCAGGAGCCCGAACGCCTATATAGTGTACCTATGTAACGTTTGGGTTTGGGAAGAGGAGCATTCATCCCTCCCAAAAAAAAAATTGTGTGCCCTTCTTCTCCGGTCATCCACTGTCGCACCGACGGGGTCTCGGTCGACGAGGACAACACTCTTTTCTTCGACGTCGATGGCTGGAGGACTCAGGTGGTCGACGGGGTCGTATCTGAGCTTCCCGAGTCTGCCTCCGCCTGCCTCCGCACCCTCCACGATGCCTTTACTCCGCTTGCCTCCGACCACCTCGAAAAGGTTGGTAATTATTGTTATTCTTAATATTATTGAGTTCCTCCCATCCTAATAGAAAGTGGATTGTTAGATTTGGGAGGGAACAATGGTGAACATGAACTGCTAAGTTTCTTTCTTCGTTCACTTTCCAGATCTTTGTCTCCCGAATCAAACAATGTAAGACATGAATTTTACTTCACTTTCAGCTGAAAACTGAAATCTACTCCCAATTTTCGTTTACCAAACAGGCGCTTATGGAAGAAGTGTGTATCTACTAGTCATGCTAGAGCGAAAAGGACACCCCTACAGAAATCCTCTTACTATTAGGCCTCAAAAAAATAGGCAATTTCTATGGGCACCACAAGATTTACTGGGGGCGTCATTTTACTAGGGGACAGCCCAGGTTTGAGGAACTTTTACTGGGGACGTCCCGAAAATTACTTGGGGCTATCCCACCCCCCCAAACCCTCTCTTTCATTTCATTTTCATTTTAAAATTCTCTCTTCAAAACCCTCTCACTCAAAACCCTCTCTCTAAAACCCTAACACTCTCTAAAACCCTAACACTCTCTCCATTATCCACTCTCCAAAACCCTCTCTCAAGAACCCTAAGTCTTCGAAGATCATCAATGGCACCGAAGAAGAACCCGTCATCACAAGCTAGGTATGTTTCCTAATTATTGTATAATTTATTGTACATTTCAAAGTACATTTCGATTCTTTGAGAAATCTCTTAAATGTCATTATAAATTAGGTTAGAATAATTCAAAGTACATTTCGAAATCAAAATATCATATTTTATCGTTTAAATGCAACCTAACTGTTCGTCTGGTCGTCGTCCCTAAGGACTGCAGACGATGGGGCAGTACTGTCAAAGTGGACTGCCAAGAAGTCGGCAGTCCTGTTACAAAACAGGACTGCAGGCACACTTGCAGTCCTGTTATAAAACAGGACTGCCATCTCTCTGGCAGTCCTGATAAATGATGGACTGCCAGGAGCATGGCAGTCCTAAAGGTCAACTTCACAATTTGTTTTACATCATTTATTTAATACTAACCCTATGTTGTCCTTAGTCCTGTGGCCGCTCCCAAAAGAAAGCGACCCCCCCCCGCATCCTTGCAGGGAACGTAGTGAGCGGCCTCGTCCTCTTGAGAGACCAATCAGAATTTCAGAACCGCAGGGACCGGCACCACAACCACACCCCCATTCTCGTTCGAAGCAACGAGGTCCTCCTAGTCCTCCGTCTTCTTTCGATGACGATGACGTACCTATTAGCCAAATTCTAGGACGAGGTGGTTCTGGTGCCGGTCCTTCTGAGGATCCTGTCCGTACGTCCGGTGCCGGTCCTTCTGAGGATCCTGATGTCGATCCTTCTGAGGAGGAGGAGGATGTCCGTCCCCCGGTTGCTCAATGTTGTTGTCGTTCGACAACCACATTGCTTATGATATATGGAAGAATCCGGTATGTATATTATGTTTGTAAGTTTCGTTTATATATATATATATGTTTGTAAGTTTCTGTTCATAATCATTTTTTTATTATCTTGTACGACATACAGGAGAGCTCTCGTATTCTTAGGGCTGTGAGTCACGGGCGAAGTGTGTTGCTTGGTCTCTTAACCATTTACCCGAGGACGTCCAGAACAAAATATTTCCTACCGGTCTACAAAATTTGGCTAGATATGCCTACAAGACGCAGGACAGTGCTCTCATATCGGCCTTTGTGGAGAGATGGCATCCGGAGACCAACACATTTCATCTCCCAGCTGGGGAGATGACCATTACCCTGGATGACGTCTATCAGATACTGGAGTTGCCGGTGGAGGGCCGCGCCATGACAAATGAATCTTTATGTACTGAGAAGGATCTCGAGTGGTATGATCGTATAGTTGATTTTGTAGAAGCGAACCTTGGGGTGGAGGCAACTACCTTTACAACCCTGCCGGGCTTCAAGAAGTCGTACGGCATTCCTTTATCATGGTTAGTGGAGAATTTCAAAGGCCCGCAGGATTGGGATGATGAAACTGTTGAGAGGGTGGCCCGGGCATACATGCTCTTCATACTTGGATCGGTTGCCATTCCAGACAAGTCGGGAACCTCTATACATTCTAGGTATCTCGCGAACCTATCTGTTATAGACGACGTAGGAGACATATCCTGGGGCAGCGGTATACTTGCTTACCTTTACCGCGAGCTTGGTATAGCATCCCGTGTCGAACCAAGACCATGGCGGGATGCCAGACTCTACTCCATGTAAGAAAATTTCTAACATTTTAAACTAATATACTAGCTAGATTTTGTTGTTAATTTACTGACTACTCATTTACAAATTGTATAGGCATGGATATACGAGCACTTCCCGATGCTCAGGAGGGGTGAGCTGAACCCACGCTATGAGGAGCACCATCCTAGAGTGTGTCAATGGAAGCCAACTCAGCTAGAAACTAAAAACATGAAACGCTGGTTTCCATTCGCGATGCTCTGGAAAATTTGGTGCCAGAAGAGGTTAGTTGATAGCGCGTAGACTATTTATGGTATGTTTATTTGTTGACTATTTTCTTTTAACTTTTGTCCTACAGATAGTTTGGCACCCATACCGGGATCTCCGGCAACAAAATCGCCATCTGCAACCAGTATCTCTATTTCATGGTATGATCACATGCTATGATATTACAGAGCCTTACATGCCTGATAGAGTACTGCGTCAGTTTGGCCTCGTACAAACCGCCGCAGCGCACATTAAGGTTATTGGAGCCTCCGTGTGGGACCCAACCTTTGAACTACAAGCCGCCCTATTTCGACTGGGTGACCGACTGCTACTCCGAGTGGCAACGACATTTGCTGAGGGAAAACTTCGACAACCGGTGCAGGAGATGCACGACTGCAGCGACGACTACATGCCGTACTACTTGGCAGTCGGACATCCTAGGTTGTCGAACCCTAGAAATCCAGGGCCCGTTGCCGTTGCCGCTCTAGGACCTCTGCCTTCAAAAAATGTCCTGTATGCTTCATTGGTTAGGATGGTAAGTTTATAAATTATTGTTTGTAACTAATTTCAAAGTGAACTCTCTTCATTGACGTTTTGTTATAATTGACAGGCTACTCGGGTGAAGGCTTTGGCGAAATCCATCCGATCGGGCTGCCAGAACGATGAATGTGTTAATATCGCGCACCAGTTGGAGCATATCGACGACACTGTCGATTTTCCTTTCATGCAAAATCGGGAGGCGCGTACGAAGGCCCAGCATGATCACTGATTTGATTTTGATGTTTAACTTGTATTTTGGAAATTGTAATGTTTAACTTGTTGGATATTGTGATGTTTAACTCTATTATTTTGAAGTTGTCATGACTATGGAATTGAGGAAATTGTAATGTTTAACTTGTTGGATATTGTGATGTTTAACTGTCATGTACATTCATAACTGTGATATTGTGATGTTTAACTCTCTTTTAATTCTACATACATTTATATTGATTATGAAAACTCACACACAGTGAGTTTTCACTAGGACTGCCAGACCACTGGCAGTCCTAATGTGAGTGAGGACTGCCAGTGCTCTGGCAGTCCTGATGAAAACTCACTGTGTGTGAGTTCAAAGTCACACAGTGAGTTTTTACTAGGACTGCCAGATCACTGGCAGTCCTAATGTGAGTGAGGACTGCCAGTGCTCTGGCAGTCCTGATGAAAACTCACTGTCTATGAGTTTGAACTCACACACATGAGTTTTCACTGGACTGCCAGACCACTGGCAGTCCTAATGAATGAGGACTGCCAGTGCTCTGGCAGTCCTGATGAAAACTCATGCTGTGAGTTCAAACTCACAGACAGTGAGTTTCACAGGACTGCCAGACCACTGGCAGTCCTAATGTGAGTGAGGACTGCCAGTGCTCTGGCAGTCCTGATGAAAACTCACTGTGTGTGAGTTCAAAGTCACACACAGTGAGTTTTCACTAGGACTGCCAGACCACTGGCAGTCCTAATGTGAGTGAGGACTGCCAGTGCTCTGGCAGTCCTGATGAAACTCATGTCTGTGAGTTTGAACTCACACACAGTGAGTTTTCACTAGGACTGCCAGACCACTGGCAGTCCTAATGTGAATGAGGACTGCCAGTGCTCTGGCAGTCCTGATGAAAACTCACTGTGTGAGTTCAAATTCACACACAGTGAGTTTTCACAGGACTGCCAGACCACTGGCAGTCCTAATGTGAGTGAGGACTGCCAGTGCTCTGGCAGTCCTGATGAAAACTCACTGTGTGAGTTCAAAGTCACACACAGTGAGTTTTCACTAGGACTGCCAGACCACTCAGTCCTAATGTGAGTGAGGACTGCCAGTGCTCTGGCAGTCCTGATTCAAACTCACTGTCTGTGAGTTTGAACTCACACACAGTGAGTTTTTACTAGGACTGCCAGACCACGGGCAGTCCTTTTGTGAGTGAGGACTGCCAGTGCTCTGGCAGTCCTGATGAAAACTCACTGAGTTTGGAAACTCACTGTCTGAGTTTGAACTCACACAAGCGCTTCACATATATTTGACACGAGTAGGATATTTTACACAAGTATGATATTTTACACAAGTAGGATATTTCAATAGCAGACAGGAAAAAGTTAAAAACAAAAACATATATTTGGCTTCACATTTCAAAATGATATACTTTAATGTTTACAAAATGGTTCATCCATATACAAAATGTGAAAACTTCATTCAGTCGATTTCGACGTCGTAGTGGCCAACCGGTAAGTCTCTTGGCTCCTCCATCTGCAACAGTCTCCTACAATGATTGATTTGCTGATCAAAAGGCCTGGTCCAGGACTTCGCTTCTGCCGGTGCTAGTTTGTACCAAACTTTTGTAGGTGGAGGAATCGGAGAATGACCGATCATCCTTAGCATGACAAAGTGATCTTTGATTTGACCTATAGTACATAGATTAGATTGTCTGTGCTCCGCCGGAGGAGCGCACATCGGGAAAAAAGTATTGCGAATCCCCGCTGAAAAAAGTACAACAGGGATCCGGTACCGATTAACAAATAAATACAAGGCAGACGGGACGACCCGCAAACCTGAGGATCAAAGCCGACAAACTTTGACCTATCAATCTCTTCAAATATGAAATCCAACGCCTTGTGAGAAATGACACGCATTAAAGAATCCAAGAGGACTTCCTTTCTATGCTCATGCTTGACAATATTTAAGCTCATCTTAAATGATGCCTTGATTTCGTTCACCGTCCGATCTATTGATATATGTATCGCTTGCCAAATTGAAACAAAGTTGTCTTGGGATGACTTTAAATGCCTCTTTACTACTGAGTGCACTCCTTCGACACGGTTGGTAGTTGTCGTACCGTAATGCTTCACCACATTCGTCCATGCTAAGACGAATTGTTCTTTGTGCGATTCAAGCCATGTCTCTTTGATGTAAGAAATGCAAGCCGGCTCCCTCCCCTCCCACTTCTCCTTGAATAAGTACCATGCGGCGGCGTAACTGTCTATCGTGCTGGCTCGCCATACACAATTCCAGTCATGGTTGAATTCGTCAAAAACTTGCATGTCAAGTTTACCATCCACTTTCTCGAACTTCAACTTACATTGGGATTGTATATTACGATTTACATGAAATGTGCATAGCAATGTATCCGCTTGAGGAAACACAATCCGAATAGCATTCATTAGATCATACTCTCTGTCGGAAACAAAAACCGAGGGCTCTCTCTGACCGATGTAAAGGGTTTTCAGTTTCTCCAACGCCCATGTGTAGTCTTCAACTTTCTCACTCTTCATGAAGCAAAAGCAACTGGAAATGTTTTCCATGTAGAGGTGAAGCCGACAACATGAAAGAGAGGCATCTTGAACTTATTGGTCTTGTACGTGCAATCAAGAACTAACACGTCGGCAAAAGACCGAGCCAAATGTGTGCAATCGGGATGAGCCCAAAAGAGTGAAATGACTTCATTACTCTGGGATGTCTTCTATGGTGCTCAACATAATGATTATCTCCAAGCAACTTCATCACTTCTTGCATCGCCAATCTCGATTTCGACCGAATGGCGTTAGAAGAAGATAGGGCATTGTATATTGACTTTATTGTAGACTTGTTCTTCTCATCTTCATGTCGTATGACGGAATATATTTGTCTCGGTGCAACTCCGGAATTGGACAAGTCTTCCACTATCTTCTTCTCCGTAATGTTCAACCGTCCGACATACGGATGACCCAATAGTGTTTCGGCAATCTCGTGGTTGTGGATTCCATTCATGACTTGGACTGTCCACTTCGCTTCTTCATCCTTTCTAATATAGATTTTGAACAGACAACCACATTTTCTCGTTCCAACATTTCTCTTTGAAACTTTACTTTCGAAAACTTGTTCTTTCTTATGGCTTCTAAACACACCACCTCGTTCACATGAAACCACAGTGGTTTGTTGTCCCGGACGGTTTTGGGCCGATCTTGATATCACAAGAACTATGTTGTTTGCCCGTCCCACTTCTCGGACCAATTTAGCGCACCTTCGTATGATTCAAAACACATATCGGTCCTGAATAAATGGCCTACATCGACGCCAATTGGAGCAGCTACCTCGATACCGGAAGATGATAAGTCCTACAATATAACTTAAAGTTAATAAAAAAAAATAACACAACACAAAAAATGACCTGCCAAAATGAAGGACTGCAGAAGGCAAAACAGTCCTTTCAATAATCAGGACTGCCAATATGCACTGGCAGTCCTGTCAACGATCAGGACTGCCACATCTCTGGCAGTCCTGATTATTGAAAGGACTGCCACAGTTTGGGCAGTCCTATATGTAGAGGTGGACTGCCCGCGTATTGGCAGTCCTGTACCTAACAGCCCCGAATTACACCCGACGTGAATGTTACAATTGTCTTACCAAGAGTGCATCCGAAGCAAGAATGTGTTCTTCGGACATATCGGGACGAGAGTCTGCTACATTCGATGACCCGGGTTCTTCCATGTTCATTTTTTCTAAATTAAACACATATAAATCATTATTTACATGCAAAATTATTGTGAGAGTCTACAAATATATTAATTAGATGACATACCCATTAACGGATGAATTCGATGACACTGTAACAAAAATTTGAAACCTAAATCTTCACAATATCTTGGTTGGGAGACAATTTGGGTTAGGGTTTAGAAAACTATGACCTAGAAATTCTTCTTAGGGTTGGAGAAAAGAGTGGGGGAGAAGGAAAGAGTAGAGAGAGAAGGGAAATAAAATTAGGTTGGTATTTATATGAAAACTTGGGCTAGCCCCAAGCAAAAAATTTTGATGGCAAACTTGTAATTTTTTCCAAAAATTTTGGGATAGCCCCAAGTAAATCTTGTGGTACCCATAGAAATTGCCAAAAATAAAAATAAAAATACTGAAAATTGCTGAGAAACCCAATTTCGGGGTGGGCTTTTATGAAATGCCCACCCACCCGCTGGATGAGTTTTATGAAATACCCAGAATTAAGTATTTTCACGTTAAATATTCCAAGATTCCCTTTTAGATGCCATCCGCTGGAAACTGCTATTTTTATAATACCGAAACTACCCCTCCGCGCGAATTGGTCATCTATATGTATTTGAATTCAAAAAACTCAGATCTGGATTGCGATTTTCGCCTTCTTCTTCTTTACGGGAAATCTGAATTCCATTGCTCTCATCTTCAGCAGAGATCGCAAAGATCGTTCGTAGTTCGGTGTGCTTTTCTTCAGTCGAACTCAGATCATCGCTCGTCATCATCATCACCATCATCATCATCTTCACCGTGGAGACATTTGAAGTTTTTCGACGATTAGGTCAATTGTGGAGAGAAGATCTTTCTTCTTCTTTTCCATAAGGATTATCATCGTTTTGAAAGAAAGACGAAACTCTTTATTTCTGACAAAATTTTTCTAAAAAAAATATTCTCCGTGTTAAAACCACGGAGAATGACCATTCTCCGTGCTAAAATGACGGAGAATGACTATTCTCCGTTTTAAAAACCACGGAGAATGGCATTCTCCGTGTTAAAAACCACGGAGATGATAATTTTCTATGGGTTTTAACACGGAGAATGGCCATTCTCCGTCATTTTAGTACGGAGAATAGCTATTCTCCGTGGTTTTAACACGGAGAATGGTCATTCTCCTCTTTTTTAATACGGAGAATGACCATTCTCCTCCATGTTAACACGAGATTGGTCATTCTCCGTGTTAATATTACGGAGAATGACCATTCTCCGTGTCAAAAAACGGAGAATGACCATTCTCCGTTGTAAAAAATGACGGAGAATGTCCATTCTACTGCGTTTTAACACTTGAATGACCATTCTCCGTGCTAAATTATACGGAGAATGGTCATTCTCCGTTTTATTTAACACGGAGAATGTCATTCTCCGTTTTATTTAACACGGAGAATGGCATTCTCCGTGTTTCTAACACGGAGAATGGTCATTCTTGACCATTCTTCGTGCTAAATTACATGGAGAATGGCATTCTCCGTATAAATTAAGACGGAGAATGGCCATTCTCCGTGTAATTTAGCACGGAGAATGACCATTCTCCGTGTAAATTAAGACGGAGAATGTCATTCTCCGTGTTACTAACACGGAGAATGGTCATTCTCCGTGTAAATTAAGACGGAGAATGCCATTCTCCGTCTTACTAACACGGAGAATGACCACCCTCATGCGAAATTAACATTTTTTGTGTTCTAACACGGAGAATGGCCATTCTCCTGCATCTTATGGTTAGCTGAAACTTTGGAGGACCATAACTTTTGACTGGGAGGTCGAAACGAGGTCCCGTTTGTCGCAAAATGAGCGTATCGACGAGGAGACTGAAAGTAACAACTTTTTTGTTAGACGGCCTTCCGAAATTTTAGAATCGCAAAAAATGATGTTTGGACCTCCGTTTTAGCACTTTTGCCGTTTGTCTTGGTCTTTCCGAAATTTTCCGACGAGTTTTTGAAGATTTTTGAGGAGAAAACCTAGATTCGAAAGTGAGCAGCGTATGGAAGAAGATGAAGTGTCGAAATATTTTTTTAAGAGCAGTTTCGTGGGTGTTTTCAATAAATTAAAAAGAAGGGCAAAATGGTCATTTGGAACCCGTTTTAGATAAGTTTCTCTAATTCTGGGCACGCGATAAAAATTTTTTTAGCAGTGTGTTTTACATAAATTTTTTTAGTTTTTGGACATTCCATAAATTCTCCCATAAAAATATTAGGCCTCAAATTGTAACTTTCCATAAAAAAGGGTAGGGGCGCACGCTAAAGCAACGCACATTCTTTTCTTCTTTCTTTTCCAATTCTCTCCCGATCCTTTCCCAAACCGTAACCCTAACCCTAAATTTAGAATCCGATCCCTTACCCTATATGGAGTTGTGCTCAAGTTGGGTGAGGGTTTTTCTTCCTCTCCTAAAATTCTAGGGGTTCTTCTTCCTCTCTCTCTCTCTCTCTCTCTCTCTCTCTCTCTTTCTCGCCATGGAGGGCTCCGCAGAGGAGACCGGGGCCCCGGACTCGTGGGAGATGGCGGATCTGGACGAGAGCGTGGGGAGGCTGATGCTCCTCTCCTCCTCCAAGAAGAAGAGCTCGGTTCCCTCAAATCTCGAATTCGCCGACGAATCGCCGTCGAATTCTGTTTCTGCTGCTGTGCTGGTTCTTCTTCTTCTGGTGATGCGCTGGGCCAGGTCGATCAGTTCCTCCGAGAGGCTCTCGAGAAGCCTCGGGAGCGGCTTTCGAGTAAGTTCGTAGTTGTAAAAAAAAAATTCGGTTTTGAATAGATTGAATTTGGAGAATTATAGTTTTGAGTAACTAAATTCTCGTATCGAAGAACACACCCTCTATGTTCTCCTATTGCAGAACACACGCTCTATTGTGAATTATGGTAACTATGTGTCACATCTTGTCCATGCTTGTCCTTTCCTCTAATAGGGGTGACATTATCTTTATTTGCTATATTTTGAAGTTTTGAATAATAAATCATATTTTTAGTTTTGTAACTATTATGCATGCTCCGAAGCCAGGCCTAAAGGACCCTTGTGCCTCTATTGTGCCTTGCGCTAAACATAGTTACCTGGGATGCGGTACGTCATTTGTCATGGTACGGGTTCATGAATGGGGCATGGTATTTGTCTTTATTTTTGGTACAGAGACGGTAGGGTGAGTTGGTTCCGCCAATTCGGTTTGCGGTATGCTTTAAAATTTTGATTGGGATGATACTAGTAACTTGTTCAAATTTGGCTAGATAATTGTGTCATATACGAAAAACCTTATATAAAACCTAAAATAAAAATAAAAATTACTTTACTCTATTCAATAAGATGTAAAACTTGATTTTTTTACTCATACATCAATTTGGAACACATCATTCCGACTAAAATGATACAATGATAGCGTCAAATTAAAGCATATAAATAAACCATAAAATAAAACAAAACAAAATGTTATACGAGTTAGAACCTTCGTGAAGAATAACAAAGCTTCACAAAATCTCATTAAGCTCGTTCTATTCTTTGCATGAGCAACTTGAAAAGAGAGTGGTTCTCTGCATGAGCATCATGCAAAAGAGCGTGATGACTCATAAGCAATGAAGAAAAAATGGTATCAAACAAAGTCAAATTTCATAAGAAATATATAGCTACAAAACCTCAATTGACAAGAAATCTCACGTATTTTCCCTTTTTTTTGCATTGAAAGAATCTATTGAAAAGCAGATTTATAGTTAGATTTCAACGATTTATTCATATCGTCAAATTTAGTGATCCAGATCGAGTACCGTACTGATCCGGATTAGAAGGGTAGGTGTACTCGCTAACATGGTAGTCAAATGTGCGCCTCGGGCGTGACTCACATAAAGGTACATCAGTTGTGCCTCGCACCTTACTAGGCGAGGCGCTTTTCTTCGGACGCATCTAAGGTGCGCCTTTCAGCATGTTACAACCAAGAAAAGACGCGTCTCATGTTTTTTGTTCTTTTATATATATATATATATATATATATATATATTATATAGGCAGGAAAATGACCCTTACCTCAGTGAGAGGGAGGTAGCCTTTTTCACGGTTATCGAAGTTGGTTACAACTGAACTGAAAAAACTAAAATTTACTAAAAGCGTGGTAGAAAAAATACAAGTCTCTTGTTGTTGTGTTGACTGTTATTGCTACTACTGTTCTGCTGGTTCAATTGATTATGTTTTAACCTATTTTTGTTGGTTTTAATATGCTATTTGGTTTTATTTTTGCATTACTATTTTTTATTTTTATGTATATTTTTATTATTATTTATTTTTGCGCCTCGCTTAGCTCAGGCGTGCGCGCCTTAAGTGCGCTTTGTACCTCGGACGATATGGACCCTTTGCGCCTCATGTGTGCCTTGCGCCTTTGACTACCTCGTCCGCTAACTAGGTTTTTAAAACGATTTTGTATTTTGTATACGAGGGTTTTTGCTATGTTTTTGGTTTTATATTGTCATCATGTTCTTTTTTCCTGATATAACATGTATATTAGTCATCTTTACTTGAAGTAACGACAAGTGTTCTAAAAGCATCTGCCTCGCCACCTTAGGCTCCTACTTAGGCATTTAGGATACTTTTTTAGGCAACTAATATTTAGACGGTGAGATCATGAGGCACGCCTCCTGGAATAGGAGGCACCTGCCCTAAATTGCGTAGGAGTGCTTCATGACGTGTATTAACTTAAATGTAACATGACCTAAGACATTTTTCAAATTTGGATCTGACCGCAGTCAAATAAAAGTTATAGATATTATTAATTATTTAATAAATAATGAAGTTTAAAGAGAAGAGAAGGAGAAAAAAGAAGAGGGAATATGAGAAAGAAGATTGTAATGGCTTGAAACCCTAGGTTGCATCTCATATGTATTTATATTGATAAGCAATGCATCCACAATTATTATTGTACTCTCATAAGATAAATAACAATAATAACTCTAACACCCTCCCTTAACCTGGAGGATATAAATCAGACATGCCCAGCTTGCTGCATAAATCAGAAAATAGACCACGAGCAAGTGGTTTGGTAAGAATATCACCCAATTGATTCTCAGACCGAACATAAGGAGTGACAATCTGTTTCTTTAGCAACAAATTATGAACAAATGGCAATCTACCTCGATATGCTTAGTGCGCTCATGGAACACCGGATTACTGGCGATGAAAATGGTTGACTGATTGTCACAATACATCTCCATAGGAATAGGAACCATAATTCCTATCTTATGAAGAAGACCGCACCCACATCATCTCAGAAGCTGTATGAGCCATCGCACGGTATTCGGCTTCTGCACTAGAACGAGCTATAACATTCTGCTTCTTACTACGCCATGTGACAAGATACCCACAAATGTACAATAGCCAGAAGTAGACCTCCTATCACTGCGACTGCCTGTCCAATCAGCATCACTGAACCCCGTTACTGTAAACAACTGCGAAGGTTTGTACAACAAACTCTTTCCCGGTGCACCCTTCAAGTATCGTAGAATGCGAGATATAGCCTTCTAATGTGGTTGCCGAGGGACATGCATAAACTGACTAACTACTCCAATTACATAGGTGATGTCTGGTCGTATAACAGTAAGATATTTAAGTTTTTCAACCAGCCGTCTACAATGTCCAACATCCTCAAATAACTCTCCATTGTCAGCATCAAGCTTGTCATGATAATCCATAGGAGTCTCAACTGGCCGACACTCTAACATCCCAGTCTCTGAGAGCAAGTCTATAACGTACTTGTGCTGCGATAGATATACACCTTTTTTAGATCGAGCAACCTCGATTCCAAGAAATATCGAAGAAGATCCAAATCTTTAGTATGAAACTGACGACTAAGGTAGGCCTTCAAGTTTACAATCACAGCATAATTACTCCCAGATATAATGATATCATCAACATAAACAATTAACACAATAATACATGCTGAGTAGGAATGGCAAAATACTGAATGACATGATGTGGTGTGCCGAAGTCCATACTTAATAAGAACTTAACTGAACTTGTCAAACCGAGTTCGAGGTGACTGTTTCAGCCTATATAATGCTTTCTTCAATCGACATACAAGTTTTTCACTTCCAGCCACAACATACCCCGGTGGTTGATCATAGACCTCCTCCTTTAAGTCATCACGCAAGAAAACATTTTTTATGTTTAGCTGATACATAGGCCATCGGCAATTAACCGTCACAAAGATAAGAATCCGAACTGAATTCAGCCGAGCCATTGGAGAGTCTCCATATAATTCACATCATATGTATGAGTATACCCTTTTGCAACTAACTATGCCTTGAGGCGCTCAACTAAACCATCCGGATGATACTTAATAGTGTACATCCATCGACAACCCATTGTCTGCTTCCCAACAGAAAGTGATGTAAGCTTCCAAGGCAGATTTTGATGTAAAGCACACATCTTCTCATCCATTGCACTTTTCCAACTAGAAGATAGCATAGCCTGCTTATAAGTTTTGAGAATGGAAATGGAAGACAATGAAACAACAAATGCATGAAAGGTTGAAGAAGTACGGTGTAAAAAACATAATTAGAGATAGGATGTTTGTTCTTTGTGGTACAAATGCGTTTACTTTTTCTGAGAGCAATAGGAATATTATCTAGATCTGTGGTGATGGGAACAGAAGTCGCAGGCTCCGAAGCTGATTGGTTGAAGGTTGAATTTGAAGGTTGAATTCTGTAGAACCACTGGCATGTCCTTGGATCTTTGATAAAACTGTAAAGGAGAAATAGAGACAAAAACTGATTCATGAATGACCGAAAGTGGTATGGAAGATACCAAATCTGATGAAAATGAAATAAGACGATCTCCTGAGGGAAAGAAAGGGGTAGACTCAAAGAAGGTAACATATGCACTCACATAATACTTGCGTGACTGTGGACTATAACAACGCTAACCTTTTTGATACGAGGATAACCAATGAAGACACTTCAGAGATCGAGGAGACAACTTGTATCGATTAGGTTCCATGTTGTGAATCAAGGTATGAGGTGGGCTGGCCAGGGCCGACCAGGGCCCATTGTTGACCGGACTTGGGTCGGGCCGAGCTTAGCCCGGATGGTGGAGCGGGCCATGCCGGGTGGACCCGGAATAAAAAACTTCGAACCCAGCCCGGACCTAGACCCGGATAGGTTCGGGGTGAGTCGGGTTCGGCCGGGCCCGGGATAGCCCGCGGGTTGACCAACTTTAAAAAAAATTGACTTAGTTTTTAATTTATACTATACTTGTTTCTACTTCTAACACAAACTGATTTGGAACTATTGGTTAGCATAATAGTTGATAGGAATTTACTTTAGAAGTCCTGTGTCCATAAGCCCCCACTCCTATATTGGTTTTGAATTTTTTTCAAATTATGTTCCGGGCCAGGCTGGGCCGCGGGCTTGAAAAAACTGAACCTACCCAGACCCAGTGAGGAGTACGGGCCTGGCTGGGCTAGCGGGTCATTTCTTTGGACCTAGTCCGAACTCGAACCTGGTGGTATTATGGGTCGGGTCGGGCTGGCCCGTTGACCGGGCCCGGCTGACCCGGCCGGTTTTGACCGTACCGGTTCAGGACCGGGTTTCGGGCCGCCCGACCTAATACACACCTTAAGTTGTGAATAAAAGCGACACCCAAACACTCGAGGAGGTAAAAAAAATGAGGGACACCTGTATGTACTATGGAGAATGGAACTTGATTATTTAATACAGATGATGGCATGCAATTAATTAGATAACATGCAGTAAGAACGACATATGCCAATACTGTTTAGGGACATGTATGTTGAACATGAGAGTTCGAGCCACATCTAGAAGGTGTCGATGTTTGCGTTCGGCTATACCATTTTGCTGAGAGGTGTGAGCACAACCGGTTTGATGAATAATGCCACGATCAACACAGAAAGTGTTTACAGAAGATTGAGTATACTCTAATGCATTATCAGAACGCAAGATTTTGATGCATTTATCAAACTGAACATAGACTTCATTATTAAAAGTAGATAATACATTTGGAAACTCAGGTCTTTCTTTTATTAAATAACACCAAGTCATTCTGGAATAATCATCAGCAAAAATAACAAAATACTAAAATCTTTTCGGACTTTTGACTCTAGACGGACCCCAAATATCAGAATGAACAAGTTCAAAAGACTACAATTGACGACTTTTAACACGACGAGGAAAAGAACTACAGCGATGCTCACCTAACTGATAAGCCTCACATTCAAGAACATAAACATGACTCAAACTAGGAACAACTTAACGCAACTAAGTCAAAGATGGATGACCCAAATGATAATACGCGGAGAAGTAGAAACAGAAGTGAAAGTCTTTTCAGGTAGATCCAAGTAATACAGTTCATCTCTTTCATGTCCCGAACCAATCATCTTCCTCGTCCTGAGGTCCAGACATGTTAGAACTTGATGACCCAAGAGGTGGATGGTGACTAGGTTGCTACAAAAGCAGGATTACCTATGTGTGCCATGGTTGTAGTAGGTTGCGAGGTGGTACTAGCAAGCACGTTCAACTTCTGGAGGATCTGTTCCAACGGAGATGATGTATCGGACGAGGAAGTCTGATTGAAACATGAAGTATCATCTCTAGGAGCAGAAGTGGCATATTCTCATCATGCACTTGATGTGCATATTCTGGTTTATCCCACTTGTCCTAACAGTAGTCTTCGATGTGACCGAATAGTCCACAATAGTTACACTCCCGTGGTTGGCCACGATCACCACCACGACCATGGCCACCACCACGATCATTGTCTCGACCACCATGACCACCTCTTCGACCAAAAAGTACGATCACCATCTCTACCACCACCACCACGTCTACCACCACCACCACTAGCAACTAGGGTAGAAGAGTCATTACTCGGCACCATAGAACTGTCACAGAAAGAAACGATTGAGATGGGAGAAAGTATCTGCCACCGTAGGTAATTGCTTTCCACCAAGGATCTGAGCCTTATAAGGTTCGAGCGCAGGATCCAAGCCGGCCAGGACAAGTGAAACATGAAACTCTTCCTTCTGTCGTTGAGCTTCCTTCAAATTAGTAGTAACATGATGATATTGTAGCAGTTCCTCCCACAAAGTCTTCTTTGAAGCAAAATATTCATGCACATGCTTCCCATTTTGCTTTGTATTAAACAAGAACTCGTACAACTCATAAATACGGGCCACATTCCGCTTCTGTGAATATGATTCTTCTAGATATGTCCAAATCTGTTTGAAGGATTCACACTACTGAACATTAAAAGTGATGTGCGGCTCCATACTATGCCACAACCGCGACATAACGTATGCATCAACACTCATCCAATCCTTATACCCGGTGGATGTTTCAGGCGGGGGTTCTTCTGTCAAAAACTTCTTTTTCGTCCTCAACACTACTTTGATAGTTTGCCCCAATTGAGTTTCACTGCTGTAATTGATTTTTTTCAATTCATAATTATGAATTAACAATAAAAGGAGAACCACCTCCGCTACCACCACCAACACTATTAACATCGCCAGAAGATTCGGTTCCCTTCATATTTGCAGATGCAACAGAAAGAAGAGATCTCTGGAACCCTAGATCTCACAACGAACCACAACCAACAATGAACAATCGACGGAGATCTATGGTAACCCTAGATCTCATAAACGAACGACGAACGACGATTCATAAAAAGTAGATAAATAAGGAGAAAATTGAAGAGAGAATATGAGAAAGGAGAAAAAGAACTTTGAATATGAGAAAGGAGAAAAAGAACTTTGAAGAGAGAATATGAGAAAGGAGAAAAAGAACTTTGAAGAGAAGAGAAGGAGAAATGAGAAAAGAGAATATGAGAAAGGAGATTGCAAGGGCTTGAAACCCTTGGTTGCATCTTATGCGTATTTATATTGATAAGAAATACATCCACAATTACTATTGTACTCTCATAAGATAAATAACAATAATAACTCTAACATAAATTAATATAGATATTAAAGAATTTCAGAGGAATAATAAGCTTTCCTCTTCCCTTTTTTTTTCCTAGTGTGTATGTGCTAACTTCTAACCTATTGTATCCTATCTCTATTTTCAACTACAACAAATACCATCATAAACAATATGTAATCTCTATCTCTCACCCTTTTTTATTTTTTACTCTATGCCAAGTTCCATGGATCTTGATATTGACGACAATTTATGACGGATGTTGATTTGTCTGATAGGTATGTCTTAATTTTTTTTCTTTGTTTTGACGATTTCTTTTTCCGTTTTGGAAGCACATACACTCAAAAATTTTGTGACGTTCGTGTCGTGTTGGACACGTATTGGACACACCACACGCATTCTAAAGTATACTAGGACACTAGATTATGTATTGAATCTGTGTTGCCGTGTACGAAACTTGATATGTCATATTCATTGTCTATATGGTGGATTTAGGTAACCATGGTTCTGTCTCTCTAATTAGAGAGTCAATTTTTGCCATATACACACACACACACACACACACACACACATATATACACGACTTCGGGTAACATAAGATTTAGTAACTACATATTTGTCTTAAGTCTTAACCTACCTACTGCACACCCCAAAACCCCGAAATGTAGTCTCGAGGCCCCTACCACGTCGACTTGAGCTCCCCTTGGCCTATCAGGGCTTTGCCACCTCGTGCCTGCATAAAAAGCTTGGTAACGACGAATAGCATGATATTCTGGACTGATTGTTCTTTCTGGAGAGTAGTTGTTTCTCATCGAGTCCGATATTATCTTGGTGTTAGTTAATTCAGCTACTTAACTCCCCTAATTTCTTTCTTCAACCATTATTCTAGCAACCAGTTCTCTTATCTTGTGAATTAGTTTATGGTTTTTAGGTTGGCTGTTCCAGTTTTCTCATTTAGTCCTATATTCTCTTGGTATTAATTCATAAAGAACCGTTGCCAGTTTCAGTGTTGTAAATTTCGGTAGGCGGATTCGGTGCGGCAAAGGGGCGCCTAGCGCCTAGGCCGCCTAGGCGGCCGCACAGATTTTTTTTTTTTTTTTGAAGTTTTGGGTTTTGACTTTTGAAAATTTTTGATATTTTTTTAAAATTTTTTGAAATTTAAAATTTTATTTATTTATTATTAAATTTAATGATTTTTTATTATTATTTTTTTAGAATCTGAATTTTTTTTGAATTTTAAAAACTGTAATTTCAAATTTCAGAAATTTCAAATTTCAAAATTTTGAATTTTCCGCTTTGGCCGAACAGGCCGAACATGGGCCGATTTGGCCGAACAGGCCCGTCTAGGGCCGAACTGGCGCCTAGGTGGCCGATTTGGGGGTTTTCGGTGCGGCAGGCGGCCACCTAGTGCCTAGGAGCCGCCTAGGCCGATTTTTAGAACACTGGCCAGTTTCTAGGCATGAATCATACCTAGAAGCAACGTTAAATTATTCGGTTTTGTTACTTGCTTGATTCGAGACTGTGGAGCGAGCAAACGGTTCAACTTGCAATTACTTGCAAATAGTTGCAATACATAATTACTTCTTCTCAAAAGGAAAAAATTCTAATCAATAGCATAAGGAAATTACCTATAATAGAAGATCAAGGATCAACTATATGCATAGCTCTATTTTACAATACCAATTATAAGACATCAATCACTAACATAATTTGAATATCTATCCCAAAGTTGAACATAAATCAATAACAAAGAACCAACATTAATGGGAAGAGTTTAAACTTGAAAATTAATAACCCACATAGTAAAAATGACGAGGAAAATTGCAGTATAGAGATTTAACAGTATTAAAGATAAAACCACATATGAGCACAACAGTGTACTACATTACTATTATTTTGCTCGAAAAGGGAAAAAAAAAGGAAAAAAAAATGTTGAAGAGGGAAGAGGGCCACGCGTTCTACTTTGATTTTTTTTTTATGGGTTCTAATTGCGTGTCTTTGGGGTTCTACCAAGCCCCACTTTAAATCCAACCTGCTAACCGATTAAGCAGGGTCAATTATCAAAATTCACCTTGATTAATCGTTTTTGGTTCTGACCGATGAATCATCACGAGCACATGATTTTCTACTTCGGTCTAGGCCGTCACATTATTGGACAAGTACTTAGCAGATCAATCCAGATTTTAGTAATGCTGCCCAGAAGCATTCCGAATTCATGCAAATGAGCAACCATCTGTACTTCATCTAGACTGTTGGAAGGAGAGAGATGATGACCTTGATCATTTTATGTGAAATTCAGTATATGGGTAAGCTGAGATTTACCTGTTATATGCATTATAATATTTGCAGATTCCAGAGCCTCATTGGAACAATTACAAGCTTTTGACCAAGTATCATGACTTACACCTGAGTTCATTGTAGTTGACTGTAAAATTGCACAGGCTGAATCTGGCCACATGCATCATAAATTCATAATTTTATTTTCTTTTTGATGAAATATTTTTCTTTAACCGTATCATATTTGGTTCTAGTATATTCCCAAATCTAACAGTACATGAGAGTCAGACTGAGCACACATCCTGATCTGTTAAATGTGTGTACTGTAAACTCAGTCGTTTTTCTGTTTATTGTGTAGTTTTGCGGATGGAGCAAGATGTTGAAAAGTTCCTTCGTGACCCTATTCAACAGCAGCTGGAATTTCAGGCCCTACCGACTTCCTATCTTCGGTTGGCAGCCCATCGAATAGCACAGCATTATTACCTTCAGTCATTGGTTTTGGCAGACAATAATTTGCCTGATGGACCTGGATCCATAATTGTGCTTAGAAAAACACCTGAAAGCCGCTTCCCTGCGGTTCGTCTTGCAGATATTCCTGTTAATCTACCACAGGAAGATGTTAACAGTGTCATGAAAGTTGCTATCAAACAGAGGCCACAGAAAGGTTCACAACATAGTGGCAACCCAAATACTCATTCTTCCAGGGGATGTCATCCAAAAACTGTTGAGGAAAGAAAAGAAGAGTATAACAGGGCACGTGCACGGATATTTAGCAGTAGCAGTAGCAGTAGTGGTGGCATCGTTACAAAGCCAGATAGTGTTCCAACTTTTGATGATAGTTTCCATTACTACCCCATAACAACATCAAGGTCGGATGAAAACTCTGTTTACGAAGGACATGAAGGTACACTGGAAAGGGGTTTGAGCGGTTCTTCTGGTAGCAGTAGATCAAATAGAAATAAAATAGAGAAAGAGCCAGTTGGCAGCAGATACAGACCAAGCAGTAGGGTAGCTATTTTCCGTGATCGTGAAGTAGAGCGCAAGGATCCAGACTATGATAGGAGCTATGACAGGTGAAATTTTGTGTCAATTGCTACAACATTTTTTCTTTGCTAATTACCTTTTAATAAGACTCGCTATGTTGTCAAAAGTGCACTTAAGCGCCGCTTGCCGCTTAAGTGAGTTTTAGAATTAGGGGGCCTTGCTTAATGATTTTTCGCCCCAGAAAAGCGATCAACGCTTAGGCGTTGCTTAGTAGTGCCTCGTCTAGCCTTAGGCACCTCGCTTAAAGATTTTTTTTTTTTATAAACCGAACCGAAGCTTTTGTTATTTACATAGTTGGGAAACTTTAAGTAGGAACTTTAGAGACTTAGCTTTTATGTTAGATGGTATTTTGATGACTACGTAGTATGTATGCATTGTGTGGCTTGTAGTTTGCATTTTGATTCTAGTATTTATATTGTTACTTTGCTTGATTCATGCAAATACTAGTAGGATTCTATGAATATACTAATAATTGGTATTGTTATTCATGCATATACTAGTAGCATTCTATGTATATTGAAAGTTATGTATATAAAGAGTATTTTACATGTAGGAGCAAAAAAAAGTGAGGTGCTAACTAAGCGCCGCTTAAGCGAGGTGACAGCCTCCCTTGCCTCGCCTCGCCTCACCTCACCTCACCTCACCTCACGCTTAATACAACATAGAGACTTGGTTATCTTGATGACATGTTATGTACCAGATATATCTTTTTACAATGTTGATCATGTTACCTTATTCTATTGTAAGTAGATTACAGTGATGCATTTTCAAATGTTAGATTGCAATTTTTACATTATCAACTTGAGATGAACCTTATGCCTTCTGAATTATTAGTTCAAAGTTCAAACATCATCATTATCACCACCACCACCATCACCCAAGCCTTTTCCCTATCATCCAACTTCCACCACCAGACCTTTTCCCTTCAGAATGGGCTAATCTACTATAAATATATAAAGCATACTTATTAAATCTGAGTGCCACTAGTTCAAAATGGAAGCTCAAAGCAGTAGGTCATATTGCCCTGCTAAATACATACAAGTATTATCATTTTGTTTCTACTAGTCCAGCAAATTGCCATGCAAGTATCAGAGCTAATTGCTTTAGGGTGCGTTTGGTATACGGAATACTATATAGCCGGGAATTCTATATTCCTGGGAATCAAATTCCAAGGAATTAAATTTTTTGGAAAATTACATTCTCATGTTTGGTGACTATATAAATATTCCCGGGAAAAAAATAAAAAATGAAAAAATGAAAAAAAGTAAAACAAAAACGAAAAAAACGTCAAAAAAGAAAGGGGAAAAAAGTAAAAACGAAAAAAAAAACGATAAATATCGAAAAAAAACAAAAAAAAACGAAAAACGAAAAAAAAAAAACGACCAAAATGCAAAAAGACAAAAGCCAAAAAAAGGACCAAAACGACAAAAAACGATAAAAAAGACCAAAAAACAAAAAAACGATAAAAAAGACCAAATAACAACAAAAGCGACATGAAGCAACAAAAATGGCAGAAAACAACAAAAAATGATAAAAAAGGACAAAATGAAAAAAAACAAAAAAATGACAAAAAAAAATAACAAAAAAAAGACGACCAAAACGACAAAAAAGACAAAAAAGGACAGAAAATGACAAAAACGAACAAATTACTAAAATACGACAAAAAACTACTAAAAATGACAAAAAGGACAAAAAACAACAAAAAAGAGACGATGACAAAAAAGACAAAAAGCAACAAAAAAAAAACGTCAAAATTTTTACTAAAGAACGACAAAAACGTCAAGAAGGACAAAAAACGACAAAAAACAAAAAAAAAAACTACAAAAAAAGGACAAAAAATGACACACCGGTATAAGACGACAAAAGAGAAAAAATGATAAATGACAAAAAGCAACAAAAAACGACAAAAAAAGATAAAAACGACAAAAAACAACAAAAACCAACAAAAAAAGACCAAAAGGAACAAAAAAAGACCAAAAGGAACAAAAAAAGACAGAAGGGCAAAAAAAAATACTAAAAAGACAAAAACAACAAAAAAGACAAAAAGCGGTAAAAACGACAAAAAAGAGAAAAAAGGACAAAAAAGATAAAAAACGACAAGAAGACTAAAAACAACAAAAAACGAAAAAAAATACAAAAAAAAACGAAAAAAAGGACCAAAAAGCGACAAAAGCAACAAAAAACAACAAAAAAAACCGATAAGAACGACAAAAATGACCAAAAAGCGACAAAAACCGACAAAAAACGAAAAAAACGTTAAAAAATGTTCAAAAAAGTAGAAAAAAGTTTAAACAAATTTTTTTTTGCCTGGGCAAAAGAAAAATATCCACCTATTCTTAAGGGATAGGATTCCCATGTTTTATGGGTAAACTATTTATCCGAGTATTTCTAATTCCTTGGAATAAATTTTTTATAGCTCAAACAAACATGTTAATAGATTCCCACCCTAAATTTTCCCAGGAATAAAAAAATACCGTGTACCAAACGCCCCCTATCATAAATTGTAATCGGACATGATGCTTTCAATTTACCAAGGTCACGTATAATGTCTTCTTATGAGATTTTTCTTTTTATACGCTCCATTGCTAACAGTGAAAGGTATTTCTAATGAAATGTCTCTCTTTCAGTCATAATGGTAAAGGTGTTTACATATTAAACGTCGAGATCTTTTGGGTTTCTTGTATACCATAGTTTATTTTATATCAAATTAGCTTCCTAACTAGACACCGTTGGTTGGATACTTGCTGGAACCTTGGAGGTAACACTTATGGTAATTCATGAACACCATGGAGTTTCACTTGCATGTTAAAATGATTACTTCCAAAGACGTAAGATTCGCTACAGGTGTTCACATCGGCAATGTCAATGACTCAACATAATGGGGTTATTGTATACCAAATCTTTTTTAATATCAAACTAGTGTCATAAAATTGTCTCTGGAGGTATCTAGAAGTTTCAGACGAGAGATTCCTGAGAATCATGTGAAACCTGATTCTTAGGCGACTATAACCTATGCATAGGAAAATGTCTGTAGTATGAATAGAAAGGAAAATCAACTAAATCAAATGGGCACAGGTTGACACAAACTGACATATGCTAGTACCTGACATGATCAGATTTTGACATCTTTCTCATCAGATAGCCAACATCGAAATGTAGGGACCAGATCATCTTAATGTGATGACGTCTTTAAACTTTAAAGAGCCTTAATTGTCCAGATAAATTGGTTATACCAAAATTCCCAAACTAGCTATCAGTTTTTATTTATTTATATGTAGATGTTTCTTTACATTTTCTTGTCTACATGGTATCTTTCCTTTCATCCAAGGCATATGACAGGCCTAGACGAGAGACCCTTGTATTTTAGTTTATCAAGTATGCATATTAAATTATACAAAGTAATGTAACTTGGGATAATGTTTTGGTATTAAATAAATATCGCTGCTCATTTTTGGTACTCCAATGTGATGTAGTATTACTGTTCAACCGATCTAGGGTTAAGTTTGGAAGCATAAGATAGAAATATTTGGTTGCTTTTGGTTGTTGGGAAAGTAGGGAAATGAAAGAGAAAATGAAAGAGAAGTATTTTGCTTGTTTGGTTTGAGAACAAAAAAATCAATTAGATAATGTGAAAAATGGGATAAAAAAAGAGAATGGTGGAAGGAGGTCAGCGGCAACCGTGATTGCCTGCCTATCGACTGAGCTGCCTGTTGTTGCGATGGAGGGAGGTCGAACTCGATGGTTAATATCAAAGGATTGACAGAGTGGACAAAAAGCCCACTAATTTTTTTACTTTCACATTCTCCTAATCCTTTTTTTTTCCTTGTAACAAAACTTCTTACATGTAAGAAAAAGCTTTTTCCAATCCATTTTCCTTTCCTTTTCTTTCCTTTCTCCTAATTTCCCACCAACCAAAGTCAACCTTAGAAATCATGGTTATGAGTACCCTATAAATTACTAGTTACACCCGTGCCTCCGGCGCTCCTTGATAATTCGGTTTTTGAAATTACTTCTTATTTATATCATTTAATAATATTTTTATTAGTTTTAAGGTTTTTTTATTGACATATGCATTGTCATATTCGTAGCCACTTGATATACCTCCTATCTTTTAATTGTGACCATTCTTTATCCTTTTATGTTTTGGCGGGAAACACAACTTTCCTTATTATATAGATGGTTATAACATAAGGAAATGAGAGGTTGATTTGGAAGCTTTGGTAGTGTTTAATCATTGAGTTTATAAACAGCAAGAACCAAGGTTTCAGATATCGAATATCGGTCCTGGGGTTTGTCGTACTGGAAATCGGACGATATACCATACATATTAGACAATATGGATCCATAGCGTATAAAACAATAATTCACTTCATATAAACATGAATAACAAAATTAAAGTTGTCATATAAATCTAAAAATACCCTTAGATAGTTTTAGTAATAAACAACTCAACCATCCTTCAAACTAATAATTAAGCAAATTTCTTCTTCATAATGTTAGCTAAACTGAATATTTAAAAGCATCTAAAAAAAAAAGAGAGGAGAGGGATCCTGGTCAAATAAGGACTAAAAACAATTTCTTATTGAGTGTTAAAGTTTAGACCCACGAATAAAAAATGATAATTTTCTATTGGGTTTAAACCTACAAACTTAAACCTTTATAATGGTCAACACGGTCAAGTTTGGCGTGTATACTGGTCAAATATCGGCCAGTATATTTTAATCCTAGTTTTTTGAACATGGTCCACTATATCGTATGACTTCAAAACCGCTATATCGGTCAAACTGGCCGATAACAAAAACATTGGTAAGGAGTGGGTTTTATAGTGGGGCCTAAGGAGCCTTTAAATCTCAAAGGTGTAAGGAAGGGTCTGGGATGTTGGGTATGGTTGCATAGTTTAGGAAGGGAAAGATAGAAATTAGATGATGGCTATATTATTGGGTTTAAAAGGTATATATGGGATTTAGGATTTTAGCGGTAGTTGGGTTGAACGACAAATAAATCTGACAGTGTTCGTCTTGGAAAAAAATTTATGTTAGATGGAGATAGAACCATTTTTGGATGAAGTTGTTGTTGTTGTTGTATGGAGGTAGAACTGATTCCTATCGCATTTCAGATAGCAATAACAAGGTTCTAAATGGCGGTATGCGAGTGCGCAGCGGAGAGGGTCTATCTACCGTCTAGTCGCTTGATACATTTTGGACTTTTTTTTACTATTTTACCAATTTTTTTTTTTGCATAATATGCATATTTTAAAGGTGTTTTATGCATAACTAAGTTGTAGAACAAAGATTTATGAAGTTTCAGTCTTGTAAAAGTGAACCATATGTCCATAATGCTTCAGAACTATTTTGTCAAAATATCTAGTCAGGTATTGCTCCGCCTATGCCGCCTCAACTCCGCCTACGCCGTTAAATCTCTGCTGGCCGCCTACTCTACTGCCAATATGATAAAAGCAGTGCAGAGAGGGGCCGCCATCTAGAACACCGACAAATCATCAATCGTCCGCTCGTTGATAATCCTATGGCCCGTGTGAATATCACCAAAACCTCATTACACTGGAAGGTGGACAATTTCTATTATATCGGCGACAGGAAGTAGTTCTACCCCTAGGCAGTTTATTCCTTTATTTTATTTCGGTTGAGTTGTTTCGCAGGAAAGGAGAGGCAGAAAAAGTTCAGGGCCTGTTTGTATAGGTTTTCTAAAATTTGGTTCTGAAAACAATTTTCAAAGAAGATTTTACGAAGTTATTGTCTAAGTATACAAATTATGACTTTGCGTTTGGTTACTTTCATCTGAATTTTTTAAAAAAATTTAAGATTCTGTTTGGTAAAATCTTTTTAGAAAATCTTTTTTAATACAATTTTAAAAAATATTTGTAGTTGTGCGAAAAAAATTGTAAAAAATTTAATTTTTTTTTTGGAGAGATGCACGGCTGCGCGGTTCCAATCTCTAACCGTGTCCACGGTTGCTCGGGTCCAATCTCCAACCGTGTCCATGCTTGCTCGGGTCCGACCCTGAGGCAGTAGCACCAGCCCCATACTGACACTCTGCCAGCCCCACATTGACACTGCCACCGTCACTGCCACTACTGGTAGCGCCGAGCACCACCGATTTGGCAGATTTTTTTCCCTTTTATATTACCAACATCCAGAAAATAAAAGGAAACATTGATGTACATAAAAGTTTCATCTTGGCTATTAAGAAACGAACAAGTTCACCAAGAATGTCATGTGATGCATTGTTAAAGAACACATACTGTCTAGATAAATCTAAAAAATAGTGAATACATCCATTTTTGACAACCTTTTTTTTTGCAATTTTTATTTATTTGGCAGATTTTCTACTCAGTAAATGAAAAGAGAGAATTTCATCGTTGCTACTAAAAAAAATTAGAAGTTCACCATTAGAAGAACATACTTTGATAAGAAAAATAAAAAAAAGAAAAAATTTCTTCTTCGACTTCTCCAGCACTAGAAGCTCGTTGCCCTTGTCTCGGAGTCTCCGCTCAGGGGAGTCGATCCTTGTTCGTTCAACCTTTACGACGTCGGCGCAGTCGAGTCCATGCAAGCGGAGGCGGTCGAGCCTGAGCGTGGAAACGCTCCAGTCCGGCTCGTCGGACGAGAAGCGGGCGACAGCCGTCCGGATCCGGCTGATCGCGAAGCACCGGTCGGTAGTGGGAGGGCTCGTTCTGACAACGACGTTTCTCGAGTGTCGCGGGCCGCTAGAGGTCCATCCCATTCTTCCGGTGAGACCGTGCACCACTGCACGTGCATTCCACGCACGTGCGAGCACATAGAGCCGAGTGCCCGACCGTCCTCTAGATGATGTGCTTGGTCGTAAGCCCAACTCGGCCCTCCGTGAGACCCAACTCCTCCTCCTGGCCATGAAGGAGAAGGAGAAGGAGAAGGAGAAGGAGGAAAAAGAGATGTGAAAGAGTCAATTTTTTTCCTTCCTAAAACAGTTTTTATGTACTCTCCCAAAATAAAGTTATAACATCGGTTTCCAAAATTTTTTTGGAAAGCGGAATGAGTGGACCCAGCCAAATACGACTGTTTTTATGTTTAAACTCAAAATAGTGAGTTTAAAAATGTATCCAAACAGACCCTCAGTTGCAGAAACATACCTCTGCAATTTGGCCTGTTACCCACAAACATAACCCTCTACTGCATTACGGTAGAGGAGAGAAACCTTATATTTTTATTGTTATTTTTTTAAATTAATGTTAGATTTTGGCCTTTAAATATGCACTAAAGATGACCTTTAGTCAAATAAGAGATGAGCATGTCTAAGTTCTAATCCAAATTCGTACCCTAATTGAATTCAAATTCCTTAATACAAACTTTTTGAGGTGAATCTAAATGCAACTGAAGTAAAACGGAAATAAAAGAACCTAATATATGGTTCCCATTACCATACCACCTAAAGCCATTGTTTCATTCTGAAGCGGGATAATGGGATGTGCTATATAGTATATACAAATGAGTAAGATGTGACAGTGACCAGTGTTCTTAGAGGTGGTGTCCGTTGTCGCTAGGTGTTTTGGACGCTTTAGTGTATATAGGCGGTGCGGTCTGGAGGTCTCCACCTTGGCATGAGGTGGCCTTTAAATATGCACTAAAGATGACCTTTAGTCAAATAAGAGATAAGCATGTCTAAGTTCTAATCCAAATTCGTACCCTAATTGAATTCAAATTCCTTGATACAAACTTTTTGAGGTGAATCTAAATGCAACTGAAGTAAAACGGAAATAAAAGAACCTTTAGTCAAATAAGAGATAAGCATGTCTAAGTTCTAATCCAAATTCGTACCCTAATTGAATTCAAATTCCTTAATACAAACTTTTTGAGGTGAATCTAAATGCAACTGAAGTAAAACGGAAATAAAAGAACCTAATATATGGTTCCCATTACCATACCACCTAAAGCCATTGTTTGGTTCTGAAGCGCATTACGGGATAATGGGATGTGCTATATAGTATATACAGATGAGTAAGATGTGACAGTGACCAGTGTTCTTAGAGGTGGTGTCCGTTGCCGCTAGGTGTTTTGGACGCTTTAGTGTATATAGGCGGTGCGGTCTGGAGGTCTCCACCTTGGCATGAGGTGGCCTTTAAATATGCACTAAAGATGACCTTTAGTCAAATAAGAGATAAGCATGTCTAAGTTCTAATCCAAATTCGTACCCTAATTGAATTCAAATTCCTTAATACAAACTTTTTGAGGTGAATCTAAATGCAACTGAAGTAAAACGGAAATAAAAGAACCTAATATATGGTTCCCATTACCATACCACCTAAAGCCATTGTTTGGTTCTGAAGCGCATTACGGGATAATGGGATGTGCTATATAGTATATACAGATGAGTAAGATGTGACAGTGACCAGTGTTCTTAGAGGTGGTGTCCGTTGCCGCTAGGTGTTTTGGATGCTTTAGTGTATATAGGCGGTGCGGTCTGGAGGTCTCCACCTTGGCATGAGGGGTGTCCACTCAAGCCGACCTCGTGCAACCTTTGTCAAGCGCATTGAGTTAAATATGATGTCCCACATGTCATTTTCTTTTTGACTTTGGAGTCTGGTCAAATGCTAATAATTTAAAGTCAGTGTTCTAAAAATCGGTCTAGGCATCGCCTAGGCGTTGTTCGACCTCCTAACGCACCGAAAACCACCTAGTCGGCAGACCTAGGCGCCAGTTTGGCCCTGTTCAGCGCCTAGGCGGCCCTGTTGGGCTAGGCGGGATTTTTCAAAATTTCAAATTTGAAATTAAAAAAAAATTGAGATTAAAAAAAAAGACCAGTGTTCTTAGAGGTGGTGTCCGTTGCCGCTAGGTGTTTTGGACGCTTTAGTGTATATAGGCGGTGCGGTCTGGAGGTCTCCACCTTGGCATGAGGTGGCCTTTAAATATGCACTAAAGATGACCTTTAGTCAAATAAGAGATAAGCATGTCTAAGTTCTAATCCAAATTTGTACCCTAATTGAATTCAAATTCCTTAATACAAACTTTTTGAGGTGAATCTAAATGCAACTGAAGTAAAACGGAAATAAAAGAACCTAATATATGGTTCCCATTACCATACCACCTAAAGCCATTGTTTGGTTCTGAAGCGCATTACGGGATAATGGGATGTGCTATATAGTATATACAGATGAGTAAGATGTGACAGTGACCAGTGTTCTTAGAGGTGGTGTCCGTTGCCGCTAGGTGTTTTGGATGCTTTAGTGTATATAGGCGGTGCGGTCTGGAGGTCTCCACCTTGGCATGAGGGGTGTCCACTCAAGCCGACCTCGTGCAACCTTTGTCAAGCGCATTGAGTTAAATATGATGTCCCACATGTCATTTTCTTTTTGACTTTGGAGTCTGGTCAAATGCTAATAATTTAAAGTCAGTGTTCTAAAAATCGGTCTAGGCGTCGCCTAGGCGTTGTTCGACCTCCTAACGCACCGAAAACCACCTAGTCGGCAGACCTAGGCGCCAGTTTGGCCCTGTTCAGCGCCTAGGCGGCCCTGTTGGGCTAGGCGGGATTTTTCAAAATTTCAAATTTGAAATTAAAAAAAAAGACCAGTGTTCTTAGAGGTGGTGTCCGTTGCCGCTAGGTGTTTTGGACGCTTTAGTGTATATAGGCGGTGCGGTCTGGAGGTCTCCACCTTGGCATGAGGTGGCCTTTAAATATGCACTAAAGATGACCTTTAGTCAAATAAGAGATAAGCATGTCTAAGTTCTAATCCAAATTCGTACCCTAATTGAATTCAAATTCCTTAATACAAACTTTTTGAGGTGAATCTAAATGCAACTGAAGTAAAACGGAAATAAAAGAACCTAATATATGGTTCCCATTACCATACCACCTAAAGCCATTGTTTGGTTCTGAAGCGCATTACGAGATAATGGGATGTGCTATATAGTATATACAGATGAGTAAGATGTGACAGTGACCAGTGTTCTTAGAGGTGGTGTCCGTTGCCGCTAGGTGTTTTGGATGCTTTAGTGTATATAGGCGGTGCGGTCTGGAGGTCTCCACCTTGGCATGAGGGGTGTCCACTCAAGCCGACCTCGTGCAACCTTTGTCAAGCGCATTGAGTTAAATATGATGTCCCACATGTCATTTTCTTTTTGACTTTGGAGTCTGGTCAAATGCTAATAATTTAAAGTCAGTGTTCTAAAAATCGGTCTAGGCGTCGCCTAGGCGTTGTTCGACCTCCTAACGCACCGAAAACCACCTAGTCGGCAGACCTAGGCGCCAGTTTGGCCCTGTTCAGCGCCTAGGCGGCCCTGTTGGGCTAGGCGGGATTTTTCAAAATTTCAAATTTGAAATTAAAAAAAAATTGAGATTTAAAAAAAAAATTAAAAAAAAAAATCAGATTTTAAAATAAATTCAATTTTTTTTTAAAAATTTCAAAAAAATCAAAAATAAATTCGAAAAATTCAAAAAAAAAATTCAGAATTCAAATTTCTAAAAAAACAATTCAATGCGACGGACTAGGCTCTAGACGGCCCTCCGCCGCACCGATTCCGTCTAGCGAAATCTATAACACTGCTTATATATATTGTTAATACTTTAATAGATATTTTAGAATAGAAAAGAAGCGAGTACCTTCGCTTTTTGCCTCCCTATTCTTTTCTTGTGTTTTTCTTTTTTCCTAGGCCACCAAACAGTGTTCTAAAAGGCGGGATTAGGCGGCACCTACGCGCTGGGCGGCTACGGTCCTCCCAAGATTCTGCCGGAATCGGATCCCAGGCGGTCCGGGGAAAAAAGCGGCCTTAGGCGGCTCGAGGCGGTGGGGCGGTCGCCTAGGCGTTTTGCAATTTTTTTTTAAAGTCAAGGATCCGACCCGAAATCCGAAACCCAATAACTCTTACATACCTAAATGAGATCAGCAGCAGTCGCAGTCCAAAATTTTTGAAGAAAAGAAGAAGAAAGAAGACGCAGCAGCAGCTGGCAGAAGAAAAAGAAGACGCAGCAGCAGCAGCCGGCAGAAGAAGAAGACGCAGCAGCAGGAGCAGCCAACAGGTTAGGGCTTCTTCTCTTCTCACTCTTTTTCTTTTCCAGTCTTCTTTTTCTTCTTCAGTTCTCCTCGAGGTTGTAGAAGAAGACTTTACTTTTGCTTTTTCTTCAATGTTAGAAGAAGACTTTGCTTTTGAATGTTCACGTGAAGGAATAAATTGAAGCTTCAACAGAAAAAAAGAAGAAAAAAAATGTGCACAGTGACTGGAAGAAGAAAAAAGAAAAAAATGACATTTTAGTGTGACTTGTATTGTTATTGTGCACAGTGATTGGAAGTGACTGGAAGAAGAAAAAGAAAAAATGTGCACAGTGACTTGTAGTGGGTCAGTGAAATTTTTTGTGTGTCGTCCAGTGACATTTTATTGTTATTGTGCTCAGTGACACCGTATTGTTATTGTGCACAGTGACTGGAAGAAGAAAAAGAAAAAAACGTGACATTTTATTGTGAACAATGAGTTTGTGCACATTTTATTGTGAAAAAATGAGAGGTTTTGAATTTGGGGTATAATTTTTTACTTAAGCATATTTTTAATTCCTATATATTTTTTTTTTACTATGCGGCGACCGCCTAATATTAGGCGCCGCCTAGGCGGCCTAGGCGCTAGGCGGTGGGTGGCCGCCTGCCTACCGCCTAGCGTCTTTTACAACCTTGCCACCAAATAATATTTTTGATTTCGATGTGCAATGGCAGTCGACATCATGTACATATATCTCACCCTCGTTCTTTCTTACTCGGTCTCTCTTACATTGGCTCTCTTTTTTGTTGGTTTTCTTGTGCCAATATCCAAGGATCGCAATGTTGGCGGTTGACTTCCAAAACTCTGATGGTTTTTGATCTCTGCAGCAAATCACACAACCACACCGACACCCACAGATACACTCTCTCTCTCTGATGTTCTGCATCAGAGCCTCCCTTTTGTGTTTTGTTAGATTTTTGTTCTCTCGAAGAGGGTGTTTCCCTAGGTTCCTCACACCTATTGTATGTTTTTAATTATTTCCCACTTTATGTTTTATATATTAAAACTTCAATTGATGTATACAATATTAATTTATGGTTAGAAAGATCCATATTAATATGATTGGTTGTTTTTGATTCAATACGTCATATGCAATTATGCCAAATTAGTGATACTTTTGTAGTTGCTTCTTGATTTAACACTTTATTTCAATTAATGTTGATGCCAAAAATCCTCTATTGCATGGACATGGACAAGACAACATGGTCTTCGTACCCGTATCGTGTCCAAACCCATGTTTGTATCCGTTTTCATACAACATAGGTAACTACCTTTGTACCTATTTGAGAATGTCCGTATCATATATTCGTGTCAGTGTCCATATCTTTTCTGTATCCGTGTTCGTATTCCTAGTCATGCAACATTAGTACAAATCTCAAACTTATGTATACACAACAATTCAGAGGATTAAAGTCCCAAACCACAACACAATGTCCTAGTCATAAGCTTGTCCTAACTTTTACCTACTACACACCCTTAAATTTAGTCTTGAAGCTCCCTGACTAGGCCTTTTGGTCCTCGGCGTCATCACCTCGTACAAGTTTAACAACCTTGGGTATGGTCTAACATACATTTTTTGCAGTAAATACCTTAGAAGTCAGAATTTTCTAGGAGGCCAACGAATCTCACTAAGAACCTCGATTTGACGGTTCTTACTTAGGAGCGACTTGGGAGCTCTTTTTTTTCCATGACGAGAGTTTGTTTTCCCGATGATGGACGGCGACATGAGCGTTTCTCATACATGGACCAAAATTTTAAAAAAGAACAAAATATTTGGAAATAAAGTTAACGAATTTTTAATACACGTTTATCGAAGTAAGAAGAAACTAAGGATTACTTACCTTGACATCATAAAAATTGCCATGTGAATGATCTCTCTGTAATTTTGAAGTGAACTTTATAAATTCTAAATAAATATTAAGATATCTATAAATTTTGATAACAATAATTAATAAACATTTTTTTATTAGCGCATGCTCTCATCGTACTCCCAACTTTAGACTCTTCTAAGTAGTTGCGCTCCCCGGCCCCGCTCCCGCTCCCGCTCCCGCTCCCGCTCCCGCTCCCGCTCCCGCTCCCGCTCCCGCTCCCGGCTTCTAAGGGAATCAATACCACCAAAGTGTTTTTATAGCAATACTTGGGATATGCAAATGGGAAGCACTATATCAGTACTTGATGGAGAAAGGGTTATGGGTCCCCTCTATTTTCTTTTAAGGGTACTAATTTTTAAGGTTACTTGACAAATGTAATTTGTTAAGTTTTACGTATTCACCAAGAAATGGGTAGGCATTCTGAGAGCTTTGTGGTGTTGGCTGTGATGTCTCCGATGCTACTTTTTGACCACTTTTTTACTCATGAGAGATTCTGTTCTTTGTTAATGGTGACAATAATAACATGCTTGAGAACCTCTTCATGCTGATGAACATTTGATATTTTGTTGTAAATTAGTTGTTTAAGCTCATGGGGACAATGCACATCTTTTCAGGTATATGCAAAGATTTGATCCTGGTTTTGGATTCGGTGGAGCACCCTACACCATTCAACCACTATTCTCGCCTGCAGTGAACTACAATACAGAATTTCCTCAGCTTGGATCTGGTCATAGACCACAGATATCAGTTGAACATCAGCCTCGACCCTTTCAACACATGCGTGGAACCTGGACAGCAACATCAACACCTGGTGCAGTTGGTTATGGTCCTCCTGATGCTATGATGCCTCCATTTAATCTCAATCGTGTTGGCCCTCATCCCACATCTTCAATATATATGCACTCATCGCAATATTCTGTTCCCTTGCGCCCTGGAATGTCTTTTGTCCTTCCTCATGAACATGTCCAACCGTTTGCGCAGGTGTGTTACTTATTACATCTTTGTTTTTCAGTGTTTTGCTGATAGTTTTGAATGGTGATGTTACTGGATTTCTCATCCATATTGCTCTTTGGTACAATGTTTTTAGTTATGGCGGCTAGTTCTTGACCAAATATACTGCTATCATGCATCTCTCTTATTTTCTATTTGAGGAATAAATCTGGTGGTTGGGGTGTGTGTGTGTAAATTAATGGTGGGGGTTAGGAATGTTTTAATATGTATATTTAATCTATTCCTCCACAGTTAGTGTGAATGTACTTGCTTATGGCAAGTTGTATCAGAATCAAGGTTTTAACGGGTAAAGTGCATTTAAACCCTCCTTAGATTTGCCTCGTTAGTAAAATAAGACCTTTTAGAAAACTTAAGCAGTTTGCACCTCCTTAGATTGCCCGTGTGTGTGTGTAAATTAATGGTGGGGGTTAGGAATGTTTTAATATGTATATTTAATCTATTTCTTTTTACATCTCCTGTTACACCCCTTTCTGTACATCCTTCCAAATTATTCTCTTTTTTTCCTCGTATACTTTTTTTCCATCTCCTTCACATACCTCTCTTTCCAACCCACTCTTCCCGTATGCATCCTTTTTTTTTTCTTTCCCTTTTTTTGAAATTATAAGGTATGCATCATCTTTTTTTTTTAAAATAATAGGTATGCATCCTCCTTTTCATCCCCTTTGATTTTTTTGGGTTAAATTATAAATAATATATAATCCCTAATACCTTTGCCCTTACCCGAGCCTATGTTCACCCCCTCCGCGCCACCTCCGAAGCTACCTCTACCTTATCACCCCTCATCCCAATATAAAACCTAACCTACTTCTCTGACTTTACCATCATCTTTGTGATCTCATATAGAATGATAAGATGTACCTTTGGGCGGGAGGATGACTTTTGGACATCAAACAACACCATAACAAAAGAATAAAAATAAAATAGAAAACCCCCTTTGAATAAAAATCAATAAGTAGTATAATTATAATTATTAATAGTAATAATTTTCTAATATATTGATATAATTAATTTAACATTTATTAATATGTGAATAGTATGAGAGAATTACGAAGTGTCAATACGATCTCATGATCTCAAAATTCAACCTTAACTAGGAGTTATAATCTAAATGACAATCATAGTATTAGGAAAAAAGCCCCTTTCAATCAATAATTAGTAATATAATTATAAAAATAATAATTTTGTAAAATATTGATATAATTAATTTAACGTATATTTAATTTTCTAAAATATTGTTATAATTAATTTAACATATATTTAATATGCCAATAGTATGAAAAAAGAATTGAGAAGTGTCGATAGGATTTCAAATTCCAATCTTCACTAGGATTCATAATCTAAATGACAATCGTAGGATTAGCAAATTCTACTGAAATAACAATCATTTGGACTTTTAAATAAAAATCCAGACTCGATTCTCAAATGCATGTTGGCTAAACCCCCTAAGCGTTTTAAAATTTGTAGGGTGAAAACAGAGCACATAAAATTTAACTTCAACCAAATGTCAAAGAGAAATGAGAGAGGGGAGTACACCTTGATGGACGATGGATTTTTAGGAGCCATACTTTTCGGTATTTAGGATAAGTAATTCATCATGATGAAGAGATTGAGAAGGATATTCATAGAATTAAAACCTGAGGGTTGAGATGGGAGAGTGCTTCTAGATGCTTTGTAGTCGCAAGCTACTGTTGAAGTTTGAAGGAAACTTTTACATGACAACTATAAGATCAGCCATACTTTATGGATCCAAATGTTGGGCAATCAAAAGATAGAAATGAGTGTAGTTGGAATGAGAATGTTAAGATGAATGAGTGACACTACATTGGAAGATATAATAAGAAATGAGCATATTCGTGCTTGTTGCTAGCTGTTGCAGCTTGGAGGATTTGTGCAATGGAATTACAAAACTGAAAGCTTAGTATTCTTAACCGCTATATCGGTCCTTCAAACAGGAAATTGTCGTCCCCTGCCTCAATTCCACAATCACAATCAAGGGTAACATAAGGTGTTTGCTGCTGATCCTTTCACCGGCACTGGAAAGATCTGACAAAACAATAATATCTCCTGAGCCTGCCACTGTTACGAGGTGTAGTCATCCTCTGGTATGGATTTGGGGCTACTTGCTTTTTCTTTCCTCGGAGTAAGAACTCGTCTAAATTGTTTTGGAATTGCGCAACATAGACCTACTATATGCCTACTTAGGAGCGATGGGATATCTAATAAAAGGAGCTGCTAGAAAAAAAGGGTAGGCCTAAATAAACTTGGATTAAATCTGTAACAATAGGGTTTGCTAGCGTTACAATGGAAATGGCCCTTAATGGAAGAAAAGGATTGAAATGGCTGACCAAATTTTTTTGGGATAAATGCTTTGTTGTTGTTGTTGTAGCAATCATCCTCTCTTGACATTTTTTATTAATCCAAAGTTAGTCTATCATAATAGTAATGATCTCCCTTCTCTTTTCATTTCTCTCTTTTATCTCTGTAACATGTGCTTATACTTCTTTCCCCCTTGTGCAGACTCATCAGCATCAATCTGAAGCGAGTTTTGGGTTAGCCCGGCCCCGGTAAGGGCTTGGGCATGCCTGCACCTGCCAGTGCGAATTCTAGGCGCGAGATATTAATAGCTTCTGTTGAGGGTTTCTTGTACTGGCAGGAGATTGCAGGCAGTCGGACCGAGGTTGACTGGAGCAGTGTCTTATTTTCTCAACTTAACTATCACTGTGCTCCAGTTTTCTCGGGTTTGTGATGCTTGCCTGATGGATTTCAGGAAGTGCATATGGTCTTCTACATTGTCGAGCCGTTCACAGGCTTTAGAAACTCACTGCATGTTCGACAGAGATTAGATACATTTGAACTGCTTTGTAAGCTGTTATACTGTGTAACAGAGGTTTGCTTTCTTGTACTTTGGATTTTATTCTTTGAATTTCATTTGAATGCCTGAAATTTGAAATTTTGCATACTTTGCTTGTCAGCAGCACCATAGAAGAAGGTCGCCCTCAAATTTATGATGCATTTGAATATTTGGGGAATGTAATTTGGATGTGGAAAAAGACGAGAGCACATGGAAGATTTGGTGCGCGTTACAAGATTTAGGAACTTACCATACTCATTCAATGTGATTTATAATCAAAATTCTTCTGCTTTTCACCACTCTAGTTTTCATTTATCGTCGAAGGTCGTGTAATATAAGCTGGCTACCATCTGAAGAAGAATATTCGGGTTTTTTTATCCTTGCAAAGTTTTAATAAGTTTCTTAGTAATGTTTTCATATGATATAATTATTAGTTGAACTAGCGTGAAGCTATTTTCTAGTCTGAGATATGATGTGCCTTCTAATAATTTTTGATCTTATCATTGATTCATTGGCAATGTTGGCTGTCAAGAAAATTCAGTTTTTTTTTTGTTGGGTGAGAAGAACCCGAGTTATGCGAATATGTTATTTTCTTCGTATCTTTGTGAAATTCAAATTTGTGGTCCAGCTTTGCTGTACGACATGCAACTAGACAAATGTTGGGCATTTTTTTCATTTCAGAATAAGGGTGCGTTTAGTTTGAAAGATTGGATCTGTTGCAAAGGAACATCAACGTTTGTTGAGGACTTTATTTTTCTACGAATGTTTCTCCTATCCAACAATAATTTCTTTCACAAGTGAAGGCGAAGAAACATTACAGTAAATTATAGGGTTTTTTTGCAAATTATATATATATATATATATATATATATATATATATATATATATATATAACGGGGCTCCCGCTATATTGAAAATGATTGAATAATTATATATATATATATAATATATATATATATATATATATATATATATAGAAAAAAAAAATAGAATAATTATTCAATCATTTTCAATATAGCGGGAGCCCCGTGGTTCTCGATTGTTGGATTGAGCGTGCGCGGGTCCTACGTTGATCGTTCGATCCAACGGCGGGACTTTGTGGACGGGTCTTTTGATCCGTCCTCCTATAAATATAATATATATGCCAAGTGCCAAGTAAGCCCAAGAGAGGCAGGCCCAATTTGAGCCCACTTCTCTTAGCCACTCCATTTTATATTGTAATTTAGGTAAACATATTTAAAGTTATTTAATGCTTTTGGTGTTTCCATTGTAGGAAAGTCGTTGGACACATGCGGATTCGAATCCAAGACGAACCGAAACACGAGGGACCAACATAGATTTCGTCGTGTTTGTGCTTCCTAAAAATAGCATTTTTAATGGCTTAACATCATCATGGAAATTAAAGGAAAAATACCAAAAGACATAGGTTATGGATAACCAAATATCATAGGTTATAGATAACCAAAAGACACGTTATGTAGACCAAATAATAATGAGAATTATCCATATTTACAACACTTCCTCTTGGATATTCACCATTAATTAGTTGGTGGTGTATGCGCATTTGTTGCCGCGTTAAATCTTACTAAGAAAAATTCAGTGGGAAAAAAAATCTTAGTCAAGAAAAAAGAGTACAACGCGCAAACTCAAAAATATTTTTAACGAGTCATACTCCCCCTCGATATAATGGATCTGTAACAACAAGTTTATCTGATGATTAAGTCGTGGCATGCCTGTTCCGTGTACCAACTTTTGAATGTGGACTTTGGCATTGTAGCGTCTGCGAACGTAAAGAGAAGAACGGGTTTTATTCTTCGCATGCTTGTAACTTAGATTTGCTAGTTTCATAAAGTTCGGGGGAAAGTTTCTTGCAAATGAACCCTGGACTTCTTCATCAGGACAAAACAGAGGGCAGACTGAAAAGTTTTCAATGGATAGAGTATAATAGTTCTAACATTCCATGGATAACCGTTTAATACACATTACTTTAATATTGATGGAATGTCGATACCTCGAATTCCTTTTACTGTCTCTATGGCAGACAAAATATACCGCAGCACAGCGTGGTGAAAAACCCATGACTCTTATCGGTAAAACGAAGAAGAAAAATCTGTACGAATAACATCCTAACCGATAATAACCTCCAAAAGGTTATCCATGGAATGTTAGAACCATTATACTCGGATACTCCATTGAAATGGTTTGATAAAGCGCCTAGATATACTGTAGTTGAGACATGATGGCATCAACCCACTGAACGTCCACTTTAGCCTGCTGCCCCACTGGGTTGTTCACCGTGGACGCTCCCAAGGTGGAGGCTGCAGTATTGGCAGCGTCCCTCTTGGTGGCCTTTTTGGGGCCAATAACTGGAGAAAAGGCCTCCTGCCTTTTCATTTCTTCGTGGACCTTTTTTAGCCGATTAAAATCATCATCATCCATAGTATCATAACCTGGTAAAAGTATCAGCAAGAAAGTTAGTATATCCTGGAATATAAACGACTTTATAATTAAAAAATTTCTAAATACATACAATTTTAATCCGTCTGAGATTCTCTTCAGGATTATTGATGGTTTCTTTTTAAGAAATTGAGCAACATATTTATTATCTGTTTCAATGACAAGATTTCTATAAAGAATATATATTCTCAGGCTCTAATGGCCAATTTAACTGCTAATAATTCTTTATCATAAGTTGCATATTTGATTTGTGTCTTTGTAAATTTGCGCGAAGTATACGCAACAATTTCTTTTTGTTTAGATATTAATACTCCTGCCCAAAAATTGTCAGAACCATCAGTTTGTAGAACAAGTTTTTCATCATCTAGAGGAAAATAAAAGATTTTTTGATCCTTAACTAAGTCTTTTATTCTGCAAATCTCCTCTTTCTCTTTTGGCGAGAGCGAAATGGAAATTTTACTCGTATCCCATTTACGAGGTTGTTCTCCTGTTGATTGTTTATATTTTGCTTGCTCACTGGCAAGTTTATCCTGTAAGTCTTCTACTATAGCAGAAAGGTGGGGAATAAACTTTCTACCATAATTAAATAATCCTAAAAAACTCTAAAGCTCCTAAGTCATCTGAAAAATCCTTTATCTTTGTATAAATATGTTGTTAAAGCTCAATTTGGCCATTTTTTATTACTTTCCTTAAAAAATCGATTTCAGTTTTGAATAGTTCGATTTTCTTGGGACTAAGGATAATTCCATTATCCAGTAGTGATTTTACTATATGTAATATATGTTCTTTATGTTCTTCATCAGTTTTGGAGAACACAAGAATATCATCGATATAGACTACCACATAGTCTAAGTGTCCGAAAATTGAATTCTTCCATTTATGGAATATTTGTGGTGCATTTTTTAATCCAAAAGGCATAACTAACCACTCAAAACGTCTCTGGGGACAACTGAAGGCAGTTAGCTCGATAGAAGCTTTATCAGCAAGTTTAATCTGCCAAAAACCAGATTTAGCATCAAACTTACTATAAACTTTGCTCCTTATATTTGTTTTATCAAGTGTTCTGCTGAAGGAATAAAATATTGGCTTAATTGCAACTTGATACCCTCAACTATTCTGTTTTTCAACTTAATACCCTAAACTTTTTTTTGTAACAATTTGATACCGATTTTTTTGGACGAAAATACCCATGCTCAAACTTGAAAGCCCCCCCCACTCTGGCCACCCCCTCCCTCCTCCCCGCCCCCCTCCGGCCACCCCCTCTCGTGCTTTCGGCCACCCCCTCCCGCTTCCGACCGCCTCTCCCCCTCCCGCTTCCGTCCACACCACCCCCCCCCGCCCCGCTCTGGCCGACCGCCCCCGCCTCTCCCCTAGGGCGCGGCAGCGTGGGAGGAGGGGGCTGGGGAGGGAGGGGGGAGGCGACCGAAAGCATGAAGGGGGGTGACCGGAAGCGGGAGAGGAGGGTGGCCGGAGGGGGGGCAGGGCGGGAGGGAGGGAGGGGGTGGCCGGAGTGGGGGGGGGGGGAGGGAAGGGATAAGGGCATTTTCGAGATTTTTAAAAGTTTAGGTATGGTTGAAAAAAAATAGTTGAGGTATTAAGTTGTTGAGTAAAAAAGTTTAGGGTGTCAAGTTGAAAAACCGAATTAGTTGAGGGTATCAAAGTGCAATTAAGCCTAAAATATTCATCAAATTTTGTATAGCTGTTAAGTTTTCTATAATTGATAACCATTCTAGCTTTTTTTCGTTTTATTTCTGCATGATTTCTGAATAGAAAAGCAGGTGACGAATGAGTGCTAGAGCTCTTTTGTATTAGTTTTAGACGAAGTAACTCGTCAATTTGTTTAGCAAACTCTTCCTTATCACAAGGAGAAACCATTATACGTTTACTCGTACTTTAGATTCTTTTTGTATATCTAATAATTATATTTTGTAATATCTAGGTGCTTTATCAAACCATTTCAATGGATTATCCGAGCATAATGGTTCTAACAATCCATGGATAACCTTTTGGAGGTTATTATTAGTTGGGATGTTATAGGTACACATTTTCTCTTTGTTTTATCGATAAGAGTTATGGGTTTTTCACCACGCTGTGCTGCGGGTATATATTTGTCTGCCATAGAGACAGTAAAAGGAATTCGAGGTATCGACATTCCATCAATATTAAAGTAATGTGTATTGAACGATGCGTAATGCCTTAAATTATCCATACATATAAGACAATCATTATCAATTCTTTCGGTTAAAAGAACAAAATCATATTAATATGTCTTATTATTCCCATGTATGTCTGGGAATTGGACAGAGAGTCCTTTTACTTTGTAATTTACTAAAACTTATCTACCCATGAAATCATTAGTTTGCCAGGTTTATCTAATTGATTCGTAGATGTTCTGGTATGAACAATCCTTCAGCAAGCTGCTTCTGCCCTTGTATC
>JANAVB010010388.1:0-53788 GCA_029216955.1 Iris pallida | reverse complement strand
ATATATATATAAATATATAATATATATAAAAAAAAATAGTATATATAATAATTGAAAAAAACAAAAAAAGAAAAAAAAAACAAAAAAGAAATGGATTAAACCAAGCCAGGCCCGAGCCACCATGGCCCAGGCCCAAGTCAGCCCGAGCGGTCCAACTCCCCCTTTATTTCCAGAACCGAACACAGCCCTCGGCTGAACAGCGCAAGTATATACGAGAGACGAACGGAGAGTTCGAGAGTAAAACCTTAACACGACCCCCGCCCAGACCGCGCGCCACCTTCCCCTCTCCCTGGCGCAGCACCCAGCCACAGAGCGCCACCGCACGCATCGTCGGCGGCAGGCCGGAAGGCCACAACGCACCACAGCAGACCGAGGACAGCAGTAACTGTTGCAGCCATCGGGCTGTTTTTACAGCGACAAATCTCGATGAATGTTCGATCGTTTCACGAATAAATTTCACTGGTATGTACCCGATCTAACCCTCTTGATGGCCCTTCAAGTATATTTAATCGTCAGTGTTAGAATCCCCAGAAAATCGACCCGAAGTCGATGGTAAAACATGTTCGAGAACATGACATATACAGTCCAATCGTTCCTGTTGAAGAGCGATTACGATCGCTCTAATGCCAGATAAAAAAATCTATTTGAACAACTTTTTAGACAACATATACATGATCACAACCCATTTGATAGATTCTGATTTCGTAAGATATAGGAAGTTATTCGATTTCGAAGTTTACCGAAAAACCCGTTTTCAGAATATTAAAAATCATAAAAACCATCCACACGACGTGCGTTCCGCCATTCCGGACGACGTGGTCACGCACCGTAAGCATCGAAAGCTGCGTAACGGCTTCGTGGTCGTGTGGGCTTTGACGGAATTCAAATTGTCGCGTGTGCGCGACGAATTTGATGCATATCCGTCGAAATTTACCGTATCGTGCACATTACAAATTTCTCAATTACTTTGTGCACACTCATCGGATCGAGATGAAACTTGTGCCAACAGAACCGTATCTTTTTTCTGGTCCTGTATGCCAAGTTTGGTCCAATTCTGAGATAGTTGACAAATCGCCGTTTTGCGGGCCCCGCGGTCCGACTCAACGGGTGATTTTGTGCACGGCCTACCGGAATCCAACTCTGGACATACGGTTGGGTTCCTATCGGAAAACCAGATCCGTGGACATGTAGTTTGATGACTTTAGAGACCATTGACTCTGGTACGCTTTTTGGTGCAAAGCGGGTCCAACGGCGGACATCGTTTTTGCTCGAAATTACCGTTTTGCCCCTGTGTCCAGAATTGGACTTAAGGACAGACAATCCTAGCTAATTTGACTATTCTGAGAATGTTGGTAATGTTTATTTCAGCATCCGGAGACTTCTGCATGTGTTGATTGATTGTGGCTCATTGAGTGGTATAGTGTTATTGGTTTCTCCAGCTAAGGTCCTCAGGCAAGTGCACTTTCTAATTGCTTTTCGATTCATAGTAGTTTTCTCATTTCATGTCTATACATATCTTGCTGCTTGTTGACACGCTCGTCACACGAAGTAGTCGGGGGAAGAAATATCTTAGTAGACATGTGGACTACCCAGAACTATCCCCCGTGTCTTTCGTGAATGCTAGCCGCTGCACACGACACATACAGTGAGCCTGATTTACCCCCTAGCCGTTCACATGTCGAAAAGGATATTTCACACCACCTAGATAGATGTCTTTTATTATTTTTCCTTGTTTACTTCTCTATCGTGCTATGTCATCAGTTTTCATACTAGCTTTCATATTCCATATACTATTTTCATATCTTGTTAATTCTATTGTGTTTTGCATTACCGTCGGTTTGTGTACTTGTTCCATTCCTGACTGGAAACCAACATTTTTCAGGTTTAGCCGTGATCACTCTTAGCACTGGGAAGACTTGGGTATGCTGAGGTCAACCTAGAGATAGAAAGCAGTTGTATCAATTCCATTAAATAAAAAGTCTTGTATTTTCTTTAAATATAAATCTTGTAAATGTTGTAATAATTTAGAAATGTGAATGAGCATCAATTGTTTTTATTTAGCATTTATTTCTTGCGGGCTTGACAGCGTTCTACCGCCGATTCTACGGCGTAGGCTGGCTTGGACACGTCTCGTATCCGAAAAGCGGGTGCGGGTCGTGACAAAATGAGTTATGTCATTTTCAACTGGATAACCGATATACGGATGCTGAATGATTGATGCCATAGTGATTGGATCGTTGCATGAATAGTAAATTTTCTTATGAAATCATAAGGAGATGATGTAAAACGAATATTGATGGTTAACGTGGATTGCTAAGAGATGTTCGTGTTTGTTGCTAGAGAAAATTCATGAAAGATGCTTTCGGAAGAAATATGATTATGTAGTTGCCTTATTTTGTTAGTTAAAAGAGTACAGACCCTATCGATAATCTAAAAATGTCGAAAATAAATATATCGCGAAGAGACTGTAGGAAAGAGATAGGAAAGAGATCATAAGTGATAAACTATTAAGATAGCAATGTTGGATTATGACTCAGAATAGTTGACTCGATTGAATAGATAATTTGAGTACGATATGAGGATGCAAGTAGGATTGAGCAGACGATATGTCTATGCAAGTGGAAATTTAAAGTTTGAATATTCGATTGAGGAGTTTATATGATAGCTTCGAGAGTGTGACCCATAAGAATTGTCGGATATAGTTTGTCGGTTGCGGGTAAGTCTAGAATGAGACTTCGTTGGATATGTCCCGAGTATGAGTACGGATAGAAAGACTTAACCCTAGAATATCGATTGGTTGCCTAGAATGTCGATTGGTTGCCTAGAATGTCGGTTGGTTGCCTAGAGTGTCGGTTGGTTGCCTAGAATGTCGGTTGGTTGTTTAAGTTTCAGATTGGTTGGCTATGTCATTTCAGTTGTCGGTATTGGGAATAAGTTCATAAGATTGGAGTGGTGTCCCATGTCCCTAAGTTGGTCAGACTATAGAGTTGTCCCTATGATAAGAATTGTTTGCCTCTAAGATAAGAGATAAGTATGTCATTGATAAGCTATCAATCTCATAGTTAGCGGAATGTCTGGTTTAGCTTAGATTAGCTGACCGTAGAGACTTACTGAATTCTAAGTTGACTGTTAAAAAACCGTAGGATGTCCCTAATGATGTCGCGTGAGTATAGTCGGAATAAGTAAAATGTGTCGGAAGGTAAACTTCGGAATGGAATGGAGATTGGAAAATTTGGTGTTATAATGTTGGATGGGATGACGGATCATGTTGGTTTCAAAACTTGGTTGCCTTTGTTGGAGTGCTGAAATTGTTAGATTTGATTGGAATTGGTTGATTAATATTGAGCTGCATAAATTGATGGTAGTGCCTTGAGATAGTTGGAATAATTTCATTGATCGGATCAGAATTGAGAATAAGTGTAACGACAGAATTGGATAGTGCAGGTAGCCGACATCGACGAGAGCGAATGTGAATAGGAATAACCCTCGGGATTAATGTTGCTGGAATATGAGAGTTTTTGCGAGAGGATAATGTGTTGGCTTGATCAATACGATAAAATGTTTGAGTAAAGCGAAAAAATGTTACTAGAGTGGAATGATGGTACAATTTGATGGATAAATCATGATCGAGAAAATTATGAGTCGCAAACAAAGTATATGGATGCGAACGATGACGAGTGCAAGATTTGAATCGATGAGAATCGGGGTATCGAAATGAAATATGGCAAAATGATTTATCAACTTTGGTGGCATGAATGACAATGAACTTGAAAGGAATACTTGAGACATCTAAGTCTGAATAATTTGGAAAAATTTGGATCGATTATGGAAAATTTCTCGAGTTGGAATTGGTAATATCTATTGTGTTATTAGTTGGTTGGGATATTGAATAAACAAGTGGGATTATACGAGATGCTAAAAAAGAATTACTAATGTTCGAAAAAGAAGTTACACCGTAGCTCGTTTATTTTCTCTATTACTGAACTTGGCTGAAGTGCATGTATTTTGGGGACGCCTAAAATATGTGTATTCCAACTAAGTGGTATGCTGAATTCAAATGAAGCCACGGGGAGGATTATCATGTGCTAAGGATTTGCACGAGTGTCGGAGGAAAGATCAAAGATAGTAAACTATTTTGAATCAATTGGGATGCTGTAACGAGACGGTACATTACTTGAAATCAATCAAGAGATTGCGGAGAAATATTAAATAGTACAAGTCGATCGTTGAGAAGTTCCATAAAAAGTCGATTGAAGTTTTGGAGATGAGTTTTGTTTTAAGTTTCGATGACGAAACTTTTTCTGAGTGGTATATATTGTAGTACCCCGACCCGCAAGATGCCTTATAATGGATGGTTGGTTCGATGAAGCCTTATTGGACTTGGGAATATGCGAAGGATCGCTTGGAAGGCTATGCGATCGTGGCAGGAATCGTCTTATAATTGTGAGTAGTGTTGAACCCTTCGACGATCCTTTAGCTTCACGCTTAAAATAAAGGATAGTATGCTATGTTTCTTACTGAGTTGCTCAATAATACCTTGCATGGAATTCGGAAAGATAATGAAAGATAAATAATCACCTGAACATAAACTGTTATTGCTAGATGAATTGTATGCTTGTACGATATTGCGATGAAATACATGATAGGTGAAGCAAAGTCCCAAATACTTGGGCGGTGAGTATATTGAGCCTTAGCTCGATGAATAGATGGTGACACTGATGCTAAGTCCCAACAGATTGGGCGGTGAGTACACACTACACCAAAATGGTCATTTTGGAATGGCAAAATTATGTTCTAATAATTTCAGGAACGCCTATTTTTCGTGCATATTTTTGGGCTGCCAAATTTCTTGGAACGAAAATAAAGTGTTCCAAGAATTGATTATTGGAATGGTTTAAAAGTGGTCCAAGAAATGATTATTGGAACGCTTTAAAAGTGTTCCAAGAAATGATTATTGGAACGCTTTAAATTTGTTCCAATTTTGGAACACCAATAAAGTGTGCCTAAAAAATATTCCAATTATTTTTTGCAGCATTTGCTGGAATGATAAAAAAGTGTTCCAGTTTTGGAACACCAGCAAATTTAGTAATAAAGCAAAATTAGCCAAAAATTCGTGACTAAAAAGTGCTCATGGCTTCTTTTTCTGTCATTAGCCAAAATTTCATAAAAACTAGAATCTAAGAGAAATTTGTAGCTTATGTGAACTGATACAAGGATACTCAAATTCTTGTGAACTGCAAACATGAAGCATACATTTTATTTCAAAATCATAGCATTCAAGAACATTCTTCCTCATACAACAATAAGGAATATAACAAGACTTAGATAAAAAAAATACATGTAGCATGATATATTTTGTTCAGTAATAAAAGTTGTTATGTTCACAACTTAGAAGGCTTCAGGAACATATCAAGGGAGAACTTCTACGTTGCGCCCAAACTGCCCTTTAGCTTGATTGCTCCCCTACATACCAAATTGTCAAGAAAAAATGTTACATAACCGAAGAAAATTCGAAATAAGGAAGAAATCTCAATCAAATTAATATCACCTGATGAATGCCATATGTTGGTTCATCTTTTCAAGGCTGCTATTTGACATGATTACATACGTCGCACAACAGCAGTGACAAGCTCATGCATGTGAGGAGCCATTTGTGGTGGTAGATGTAAAATAAGTTGTAAAACATAGCTCCCAATAAAGAGAGATCTAGAACTTTCAAGATCAGAATCCAGCAGCCTGCAGGAAATAACTAAATACATAGTAAAGTGGATTCAAAGGTTGTTCTTATCAAGCCAGTATCCAATATTGAACCATACAAGTATATCACTATGTCCATATTATGCCCAGCAACCTATTGCCATGAGGCTCTCACTAATGCTAGGTAAAGGGAAGGTAGATGTGTGCAATGAAGATTAAGTTAGTTACCTCTAGCAGATCTCTGTTCGATCATACAAAATTCAATCTAGTTACAGATTTGGTACAAATTTCTTCGAGATATTAGCACCACATCATTCAGATTCTGTACCAGATATATAAGCAACATGAAATTATACAAATATAAAATTAACATGACAAGATCTTATAGGTCCAACAGTGGTATCTTCTAGGTAGCTAACTTAGTACCCGCAGGGAGTATTAATTATTAAAGCCTAACACATTGTGTTATGCATGTACATGTGTTATACTCCTATAGTTATACTGGTAGACAGTAAAGCATTGACAAACCACCTCCAAAACTGAAGGATCCACACTAACAAATACCCAATAATTATTCTGAAATAGTCACAGGTAATGGAATGTGTCGGTTTGGCACTGGCTTATATGTTTCATAATATCATCTTATATGTTTCAATGACAGAGTTCTTCTAGGGCTGAGTGAAATTGGACTCTATCAAGAACATGTTGTAAGTACATAATATATTCTTGCAAATAATTTCTCAAGATATTCTTATAGTTGATATCCTGTAGAGTTTTGCTATCCACTTTCAAATTGAATATGTTTTGCTTTATAGAAAGGTTTGAGAAAGCGGTAACTGTATCCGAATAGGACCCTCTGTATGAATATTGATATTGACAATTCTGTTTTTATCATTGCTTTAGTTTTGGCAAATCAGAAAAGAAAATAAAATTAGCTAAATTACAACTTGATACCTTCAACTATTCGAATTTTTTAACATGATACCCTTAACTTTGATAGGTACTTACTTAATACCCTCAACTATTGTAAACTTTTATTTAGATACCCTCCGTTAGTTAAACATAACTTTTCCATTAAAAAAATTAGAGATTTCCTAAAATATCCAAATCTCCATCTCCGTCCCCCATTCCAGCCATCCTTTCCCCCTACCCCTCCCCCTCCGGCTGCCCGGCAACTGTCGTACCCCTCCCAATCCCCCTGCCGACCGTGCCCCCAACCTCACCTAGATCCCCCGAACCCGAGCAGCCTCCGCGCCACCCGTGGCCGCTCGCGACTCCGGCCGGCAGTTCCCGCACCCCTCCCAAACCCTCTGCCGACTGTGCCCCCCAACTCCACCTGGGATCCGCCGAACCCGAGCAGCCTCGCGCCACCCGTGGCTCCCCGCGACCCTCGCCTCTACACTAGCCCGAGCAGCCCCGTCGCCCCCTGCGACCCCCGCCCCTGCCCTACCGAGAAATCCCGTGCTCCGACGCCCCCGAGCCACCCCGTGCCCTCGCCGTGGTCTGCGACCACCAGCCTTCGTCGCCCGAGCAGCCTAGCGACGTCGCGCCTCCCTCCTCCGCACCGCCCGCACCCCTATGACCTCCGACCCCGCGTCCCCCTCCGGCTGTGACCCCTCCCCCTCGCGCGGCCCCCTTCTGCTGCTGCTGCTGCTAGTGATCGCTACGGCGACCCCCCTCCCCCTCCGGCTGCCGTCGTTGTAGAGGGGGGAGGGGGGCTGGGAAGAAGAGTGAAGGGGAGAGAGAGAATGTGAGGGACAATTGTGTCATTTTCCATTTTCATTTAACACCGTTAGGGGGAGGGTACTAACGTGGTACCTACCAAAGTTGAGGGTATCAACTTGAAAATCTCATATAGTTGAAGGTATCAAGTTGTAATTTAGCCAATAAAATTTTATGATTTTTTTAACTGATAAAATGTTAAAGTCTTGTTCGTTTCATTAAACCTATGTTATACGAGTACAGACAAGGATATGAAAAAGAACACGATACGGGTACAGGATATAGTAATTTTCAAGTATATATAGTGTAATCACCTATGTTGCACAAATATGTCAGATATATGGGTACTGACGCAAAATACGGATACATGCACCTTTTCGTTGTGTCCGTGCAACATAGCATTAAACAATTGCATAATTATGAAATTATAAGATGAAATTGCATGTTTAAATGGGAACTTATGTATATGCTCGAAAACCTTTTTCTAAAATATGAAAGTGGAAGGCAACTCAGGGTGTACTAATTTCGGTCAGTTACGGTAAAATTTAAAAAGTTGCAGCCAATTTTAGCCTTGTTTCCTAAATTATCGGCTAATTAAGAAAATAATTTGGAAAATTTTGGCCAAAAGTTGGCAATTTTAGGTAAGTTGCAGCCAATTTCAGCGGCTAATTTTGGGAAGTACCAAACATGTTACTGGCTGAAACTTTTCAATATTAGCTCTATACAGAATACATCAGCTGTTACTAATTTATCGAGCTATTTAAGATCGATCAGAGCAAATATAATACGAGTTCTACAACCAATATGAAATGTATCAGTTGAGATTTTGAACTTTGCTTTGTATCCACAAGCAACCAGTCTGCCCATATCTCTATACAACGTGTCTATTCCAACAATATCTTCCACGATGGTACCTATATCCTGTTGGATAAAAATAGTTAGAATTTGGAAATCGTTTGGCAACTGCTCCATACTTTTTTTGAAGTTACAGCCATACATAAAACAAATAAATTCAAATTGGGTTATTGCATTTTGATTCATCTTTTTACGAGTGTTGTGTTGCTTATTACCACACATAATTAAGACAAGTAAGAACCTTAATTAGTCATGTACGTTGGGGTTTAAGTATCCTTCTCTCCTTGTACTTTCAATTTTTTGCATTGTTACACTTGTACCTTTTGATTATTTTTTTTGTCATTCTTATCTTTGTGCAATTTTGTACTATGCTTGGCCACAAATGCTTACACTAATGTTCAAGCATGGTCACTATGCTGAGGCTTGCTTCTTATTCTTTCCACCTAATGGCATACCATCTACCCCTCAGTCATTATTACATGGCAAGTCTTCTTCCTCAACCACCCCCCCACGAGCTAATCCTTTGGCAGCTGATTATGGAAGCATTGATGATTTATGCATTGGTTATGGAGCTATGTCAGTTTTAGAGGAGATAGTATCGGAAAGATATGCTTCATCAGTATTACATGATATGATAGTGAACTAGTATGGAATACTGCCATAATGTAAACTGAACATATACAAGAATAATTTCTCGAGTTTAATTTCATATCATTCATTGTATACTGCATCTTTAGCCAATAATGTAAATTTTTTTTATAGTTTCATGTTGTGGGATCTAGAATGCCTCACTCCCATCCTTTTGTAGCTAACAACGGCACTCGGCCTCGTCATCCTCCTCTTCCCCAAGCTCCCATACAAAAGTAAAATAGACATGATCTACGATGATACGATGAAGGATACTTTGACATGTTGACGTGCTTATCGTCAACTACTTTGATAATTTCTATTACTATCAAGCTTTCGACTCGCCTAAAGTACTATTCTTTCCGGTCTTGTCGGAGTCTTTCTTGATAACTTTGTCATTTGTGAAGTGTGCAAGGTTCTCTATATTTCAGAGTTTGGATAGTATGTTGTTGGAATATGTTGGGTTTGTACTAATTCTCTTAGTTTTGAGTAATAAATTTTGGTTGGGTAGTGAGTTTAGGGCGTTTCTTTATGTAACAAGAATTTATTCGAACACGTGTTAGGCATGACACTTACACTCCACACTTATTTTGTGTCATCGTGTATTAGTGTGTTGTGTCATATTTTTGTGTACCTGAATCAGAAGGGCATCCATATCGGTCTGGAGCCAAATACCAGCCAATCTCCAGACCGGATCGAAGCGACAACTCTGGTCTTGGCCATCGTCCATGTGTACTCTGTGCCGAGCACATCCAACTCGGATCAGATGGGCATACTAGTCCGTGTTTCGTTGAAATCGAGCACTGGGTTATGGTGTATCTTTCTTTGATGTCGACTAACAAGTCGAAGAACTCGGGCTTTTGGTCGAGATTGAAGAAGGCTCTGTGGCTGATTAGAGAAAGAAGAAGAAGACGCCCCGACCTGGCGGGAAGAACAGAGCACGGAAGCTATGGAGATCACGTTGGAGGAAGCCATGGGTGAGGAGAATTCTAGGGTTTGGCTTCTGGATTTGGGGAGCAGAGCACGGAAGGGGTTAATAACATTTTGGGGGAGCTGCCAACTGTTTTGATAAAATAGGGAAAATTTTGAAATTTTTGTAGGTAATATTTTTTTCATGCTCAATTGAGAACATATTTGGAACGACATTAAAGCATACCGACATAAATATTTTTTCTAAAAATTTAAATAAAATAAATTAGGAACGCTTTTCTAATCTGGAATGCTTTTGTTTTGTTCAAAAACCTAGGTATGGAACATAAGTGTTCCAGATTAAAGAACACATAGTGTTCCTAATTTGTCATTTTGGTGTAGTGACATTGAGTTGGTTGGAAAGATGTATGGTATCAAAGATGTGTCAAAGGAATTGGGTAACAACATTCTATTATCCCGTCGCCTATGTAGAATATTGATTATGACAAGACCCTGGAAAGATGGCAAAATGGAAATACGAATGAGAATGGTGGTTGAATTACTTAATTTTCCTTATCATGCATTATATGTTTTTTTAGATAAGTTGCATATACTTGCATAGTCATGGACAAATTTGTACACAAGGTAGTTCCCAGAACTAGAATCCACGGCCACGGACCCGGTTCATCCTAGGGGGAACAAGGATGGTGTTGACGTACTGACATCGGGATTTCGGGACTTGCAGTGGGGGCTTGCTACCGCACACTGAAAGGACGTCGAAATCCTATGGTGTTGAAGTAGTAGCACGGTGTTTCGGAAACCTCCCATGGATTCGCACCCCATTCGGAGTTAGCCGTTCGCCTGTATGATGGTCCAAGATGGCGTGTCACCGGTGACCTTCATATAGATAGGTCCAGTGCTAATGATGTCTTATGCATGCAGAGTAAGTTATTACTCAAATACAGGGAAGGATGTCGGCTGTTGGTAAGAATCACCTGAATGGTGATAATTATATTGAATTATGACATTGTTTCTAACAATATCTTGTGTAGGCTGAGTAAGTATTGTAAATGTACAGGGATGGCTACACGATCGTGGGTAAGAATCACCAAAGGGTGATAACTTTATGCTTAAAATTATGTTGGTTGTGAGATTGGCATGCTTTACTTCTTGTCGGCTATAAATATAAAATCGACCCTATGGCAACGAGAAAGACTACTATTAATAATGTTCTATAACATGATTACTTAGTGTTGTCTTCTTAGGTGAGTCGGGCCAGCACCGCTCGCCAGTACATTGATGATGTACTGAACCACGTTGTGTGCAATATTACAGGTGCTTACTTATGGGGGAAATCGTTTGATCAGTGCTTGGCATAGATGATTCGGATGGGTGTACAGAAGCTCTTCTTTCAAGATGATATCTTCTGCTATACGGGACATAATGTATGGAATAGTATAACTCAGGTGTACCGGTGAGATTGTAGCCAAATTGGCAAGTTCATTAGAAAGAAGTCGGTATATTCAGTTGTAGCCTAAAGGACAAGTGTACACATTCAGTTGATTATTCAAGAGTCTTGTAATCAGTTGTAAACTCTGTGTTTTGCTGCAAGTCTTGTAATCCATTACAATTATCAATAAAGAGATACATTTCTTCATATCTTGTGTGACTTTAATTTATCTGCTTAGTTTTGCTGCGCTATCGATATTTTCTGAGAAATACCAGGAACTGTAACAATTTTGACTTGTACAAGTACAATCTAGACTTGTACAGCATCACACCCAGTGGCTAGTTTTTGATCCTCCGGGATCGGGCGTGACATGTCATGTAGGGCACTTCTTGAAAACATAAGTACAGAAAGTACACCACTAATCTTGATAACTCTCGTAACTCTTAAAAATTATCTATCATGGATAACCCAGATAGCTGCAGGGCTTATGACTGCGGGAACATCTCAACTGTATCTTGCTAGTAACTAGGTCTATGATAACCCTAGTTAGATAATGATAGCAAGCCGTAGGACTTGATTGGCCGTGCATGAATGCTTGTCTCGTGATTAGCATGGGAATTATTTTCTGCCTCTTGTTTTCCTAATGCAAGCTATCATTGTATACTAATCCTATCTTCAAGTTACTTAGTCATGTTCATTTATGTATTCTTCTATTTAATTATCTGCTGGTTTTAGTTCCTTAATGAAGCCTCCCTTGTGGCACTTGTTCTTCGGGATTCTGACTCAGCTGGTTTTGTATGGCCAGATTTTGGAGTAGCACCTGAGGATCGACCTGCCTTCCAGCCAGATTGTGAACACTAGACATAATCTTGGCAACGAGTGGGTTTCTTATTTTGTCCTCCCACTCTATTTATAAATTATTCTTTTGAGGCATTTAGCCGCCGAGCAAGTGTTAGCTCATGTTAAAACTTAATTTTTGTTTGCCTAAGAGCTGTAACATGATTGACAAATCCTAGGATTGATCATGTATGACTTAACTCTTGCTAGTCTCGTATTTTGTATGACTAGCTTCATGATCATCTAAATATATAATGTTTGGGACACCTTACTTTGTATGTCTGATGATCTAACATCTTGTATATTTATTTGCTTGCTTGAGATTGAGACACTAGGCTTGTTCTTGACTATAAAGACCGATGGATTGTAGTCTAACCCTCATGTATCTAGACAGCCGTGAACGTATTATGAGGTGGGTTACACTTCAATATACGTAGCTGGCTGTGGCTGTCCCCCGCTCTCCAGCATTCTGGTTTTGGAGCATGACACGGTTTAAGTGGTGGCCTATACAGGTCTTGTAAATTAAGATGTGTGAGGGTATTACCGAATAGATTTCTCAATCAGCATTCTTCCTAGATCTCTACTCGTGCCTTCTAATCTTTCTAAAATCTTAACCTGATCACATGCTTATATCCTTGATCAATCTTGGTCCTTCCTTATTGTTTCTCATGTCATTTTCTTCAGTGGCATTGTTCTTGGTCCTACCAATCAGCCGGGTGGAGCACCCTCAGAGAATCAGCAACAAGTGAACCAGTCACAACCTGGGGACCAAGCCCAACACTCTGGAGCAGCATCTCGAGTCATGCCTTCCGGGGATCCAGAGCCACCAGTCCAGCCAACTCAGCCTGCAGAGCCTAACAATAGAACCCTGATGGGACTAATCTGGGACTTGCTTGCGTTACATGATCGTCGGGGCGATGCCCTGCACCAGACAGTACTAGATGCCATGGGCAGAGTTGGTTACCAAGGGAACAGTGCAGCCAACAGCTTCAAGTGCCTGAACCCTTCTTTCTTTCATGGCAGTGAAGATGCTATTGCTGCTGATGTTTGACTACATGATATATATGTTATTTTAAGGCAGCTAGGACTCAAGAGGAAGAGATGGTGGCCATTATGCACCTACAGTTATAGGACTTAGCCCACAGCTGGTGGGCGATGCTAGCAGTTAGATTGGCGACGCCTGTCTTGTGGGCAGTATTTAGTGACAAGTTCCAGACAAAGTATTTTGATGCAGTAGCTCGGTATGATCTGCAGACAAGGTTCAGCACTCACAAACAGATGGAAAGGACGGTCGATAGATATACGGCCGAACATTCTAGGCTTAGTCGATTTGCTCCCACCTTCGTAGTGACCGAATTGGACCGAGCGCAGCGATTCCAACAGAGACTCCACCTAGAGATCATTCTAGCAGTAGAGTAGTTTGAGCACGAGACATTTGATGCAGTTTTGCGAGCAGCTAGGAGGCATGAATATACATCACAGAGGATAGTAGATCAAACTGGAGGATGGAAGAGGCCTTATGGACAGTTATCTCAGTCGTCAGTACCAGCTCTGGCAGTTAGGGCTTTGACTATTGGAGCTCCTAGGAGGGCGACCACAGTTTTATCGGTTCAGCACTCGACACGGACGTACCCTCAGTAACAGAGGCAGAAGCAATCTTCTGCAACGGGCTGCTCTCATTGTGGAAAACCTGCGCACGTGGTTTCAGAGTGTCGTTGGGCACAAGGATTATGCTTGACTTGTGGGGCACCGGATCACAAAATTGGGTCCTGTCCACATAGAGCCAGTTCATCTTCATCAACCCTAACCAGTCCATCGGTTAGGGAACTAGCATCAGTGCAGCAGCAGCAGTAATAACAACCTTCGAGGCCGTTACCGCCTCAGGCTCAACAGTAGCTCAGGTGCATGCTCAAATTCATGACAGGCAGAGAGGTCACTAGCGGAGGGGACCAGCACCAAAAGGATAGGGTCAAGCTATGGCTCTGACCGTAGCAGAAGAAGTAGCTTCAGGTGAGGTGGTGGCAGGTACCATTCTCGTCAACTCTTTTCCAGCATCAGTATTATTTGATTCGGGTGCATCGCATTCATTTATGTATGTACGATTCGCTAGATGAATGGGACTAGAGCCCTAGTCATTATCAGTAAGGCTTAATATACTTACTGGTAACGGTCTTGTAGGAGTAGATAGAGTATTTTTTGCGTGTCGAATCATAGTTAGCGGTAGAGAGTTTTCTGCTAGATATTGATAGAATTTTCGATGGCCGACTATGATGTGGTTCTAGGAATGGATTGGTTGAAGGATCAATACACAAGAATAACTGCCATATTGGCAAGATTATTTTTGGTATTCTCGATGAAGAATAGTTTTCATTTTTCAGAGGCGAAGTAGAACCTTCTCCACCAGTCTTGCTGATGGCAGTAGCATAAGTAGCTCAGTTTCCCAGAGTAGTAGAAGAATTTTCTGACGTATTCCCCGAAGAGCTTCCTGGCATGCCACTAGAGAGAGAGAGAGAGTTTACCATTGATTTGATTCCAGGGATGGCACCAATATCAGAGAGAGTCTATAGAATGGCACCATCAAAGTTAGAGATTCTGTACACGATAATTGAAGAAATCAGAACCAAGGGATCATTCGTGCTAGTGGATCACCTTGGGGAGCCCCGATGCTTCTTATGAAAAAGAAGGATGATATGTCAAGATTATATGTTGATTATCGTACCTTGAATTCTGTAACAATCAAGAACGGATATCCTCTACCAAGGATAGATGACTTCTTCGATGAACTCAGTAGGACAGTAGTATTCTCGAAGATTGACTTGCGGTCAGAGAACCATCAGATCAGAGTCAGAAAGTAAGACATCCCGAAGACAGCATTCAAATCTAGATATGGACATTAGAAGTTTTTTGTTATGGCATTCGGAGCGATCAATGTGCCAGTAGTACTCATGGATCTCATGAATCGTATCTTCATGTCCTATTTGGATCACTTCATGATAGTATTTATAGACGACATCTTAGTCTATAGCAAGAATAAAGCAGAGAATGAGCAACATCTTCGAGTAGTCCTTCAGATTCTCAAAGAGCACCAGTTGTGCGCGAAGTTTATTAAGTACGAATTTTAGCTTGATTGCATTTCGTACTTAGGTCACATCATCAACAGAGATAGAGTAGAAGTGGACCCCCAGAAGATAGTAGCTATAGAGACATGGCCAGTACCTAGAACCGTCGCAGAAGTTCATAATTTTCTAGGATTGGACGACTATTACCGGCAATTTGTATCATATTTCATTCGAATTTTAGCACCATTGATGCAGTTGACCCGTAAGGGTGTACAATTTACTTCGACAGTAGAGTGTTAGAGTTTATTATGAAGTTGAAGCAAAGATTGATAACAATACCCATTCTCACACTTCCAGATGGAACTGGAGGATTTTTAATTTATTGTGACGCTTCAGGCAGAGGATTGGAATGCGTCTTAATGCAGCATGGCAAGGTAGTAGCTTATGCATAACGTCAGCTTCGTGATCATGAAATAAATTATCCAACCCATGACTTGGAGTTAGTAGCGATGGTTTTTACCCTTAAGCTTGGAGACTTACTTGTATAGAGATCGAGTAGAGATTTTCACCAACCATAAGAGTCTTAAGTATGTGTTTACCCAGAAGGATCTTAACATGCATCAAATAAGGTGGCTAGAGCTATTAGTAGATTATGACATCAACCTAAAATATTATCCTAGGAAGGCCAACATAGTTACAGATGCGTTGAGTAGAAGAGCAGGAGCTTATTTTTTAACAGCACAGCCAGAGTTATTAGCAAATCTTCAGAAGATGGGAATAGAGATTATTTTTCCTACCAATATGGCATTAATGGCCAGTATGCAAGTTCAGTCCAGTATAGTTGAGAGGATTGAGACAGCTCAATCAATGGATTCTAGGCTTCAGCGTCTTAGGGCAGAATGTGAAGTAGGACGAAGAGTAGAGTTATGTATTCATGAAGACGACATGCTCCGGCCTGGAAGACGTCTTTGTTTACCCAGTGGTGACATCAGGCAGGAAATCATGGCAGAGGCTTACAGTTTATAGTATTCAATTCATCCTAGTGGTACGAAGATGTATCATGATATTTGTCAGCATTTCTGGTAGAATGGCATAAAGAGGGAGATAGCTCGGTTTGTCCCTCGTTGTTTAGTTTGCTAACAAGTTAAAGCTGAACATCAGAGACCAGCCGGACTTCTTTAACCTTTTTCGATCCCAGAAAGAAAATAGGAGCATATTACCATAAATTTTGTAACTGGATTACCTAAATCCTCAGCTGGAAGAGATGCTATATGGGTTATAGTTGACCGACTCACCAAGGTAGCTCATTTTCTTCTTTTCAGGATTGGTTAGTCGACGGATCAGCTAGCAGAGATGTACCTCAGGCAGACAGTAAGATTGCATGAAGTGCCAGTCAGAATCGTGTCCGACAGAGATCTAAAATTTATATCGCACTTTTGGCGGAGTCTTCAAAAGAGTTTAGGAACTCGTCTCAAGTTTAGTTCAGCTTATCATCCGCAGACAGATGGTCAGTCGGAGCGCACGATTCAAACTCTTAAAGATATGTTGCGATCATGTACAATAGACTTCCGTGGTTCATAGAAAGATCACTTGTATCTCGTGGAGTTCTCCTACAATAACAATTTTTAGGCCATTATCCAGATAGCACTGTTTGAGGTACTGTACGGCAGGAAATACAGGTCACCTTTAGCATGGGATGATGTAGGCGAGAGGTAGATTCTTGGTCCAGAGATGGTTACTCAGACTATCGAGGTGGTCAGACAAGTTAGAGATCATCTTCGAGTTGCACAAGATCGTCAGCGCCATTGGGCCGATTCTTATCGGCGTCTACGTGAGTTTTCTATCGGCGACCACGTATTTCTTAGGATCTCGCCTACCCGTGGCGTCATTCGATTCGACGTGTAGGGAAAGCTTAGCCCTAGGTATATATGGCCGTTTGATATTCTCGAGTGAGTAGGTTATGTGTCCTATCGTCTCGCTCTTTCACCGTCGTTATGTGAGGTACGTAATGTATTTCATGTATCCAAATTATGACGTACATCCCAGATCTGAGCCATATCCTTGATCACTCGGAATTGGTTGTTGGTACCAATCTTTCGTATAAGGAAAGGCCCGTATCTATATTGGACCGAAGGGACAAGATACTTAAGAACAAGACTATTAGTTTAGTCCGTGTTGCTAGGGGTCATCACTCTTTGGGTGAGTCAACATGGGAACGTAGGATAATATCCAATCACGATATCCATACATGTTTGACTCATAAGGTATAATATTTTCTTTATGCCTTATGCTTTTACTTTCTTGCTTGCATGAATGATTATTTGATTGACTGCTAGTCGTAGATTGTCAGTATTAGTATAACTTGTCCCGATACCTCTAGCCTCTTGATTAAATTTTGAGGACGGAATTCTTCTAAGGTGAGTAGAGTTGTCACTTCCGTTTCCCGTTATACGTATTTTCTGTATACGTGTACGAATTTCTAGCAATTGTCAGGTGGACCGTAGTTAGACTTATCATGCTTAGCTTGATCTTGGTTTAAACTTGTCTTGGTTTATTTGGTTTGGTTAACATGACCTGACATAACTTGGCTGGGTCTTGGTTCATCTTGGCTTGACTTGGTTTATTTTGGTTCATCTTGGCATGGCTTGGCTTGGTTTGGTTCATTTTGGTTTGAGATGAGAGGGGGTTGATATATAAGTCAACTCTCCTCTCTCTCTCTCGCTCTCTTCATTACTTTCATTTATTTCTTCTTCTTCTTCTCCATTACTCCCCTCCACCTACACCCAAGAAACCCTAGGCAAGTGCAACTTGCTTCATGATGGATCTCAAGTTTTAGTGTTCTATTCTCTTCTTTGTAAGATTCCAAGCCTCATTAGAACTTAACATTTTTGGTTTTGATGGATGAATTTTTGTAGATATAGGTTTTGATCTTTTTTTGTTTTTCTTGGTTTTGATCTATTAAAGCCTGGTATTTTTCAAAACCAGTCGTCTCAGGCTATAGGAAATCTCATTCTATACAATATAGACCCTTGGAAATCTCAATTCGAACTTGTTTTGAACAAGTTATGGCTATTTTAGTTCATAGGTTCAACTTGGCATTTTTATGTTGGTTGGAGAATATAGCTTCCCTTCCCGGAGAATTTTTTTCAAAATATTTTTTTGATTTTAATGGTGATTTTTAGATTTTTATAAATAATTATTTTAATTAATTATTACGGTAGATGACTTTAGCCATGGTTGAATTTTGGAGTACCAGACGACTAGGAATCATGGCACGGATAGTGCAGTGGCGTGCTTTGACTAGTGTATTTGCCCTGGTAGGGAAGGCCGAGCCATAGCGACGTCCTAACTAGGAAGACCAGGCCAAGTTGCGACTTAACCCTTACCGAGAATTTTTATTATTTAAGTATATTATTGAGTTCTAGGGAACCCGGTTGTACCGAACCTGTCCAGATTGGGCCCAAGTCAAATCCAAGCCCATGTAGACATGTAGTGGGACCAAATGCAGCCTTGTAGACATGTTTGGTAAATGCAAATATTTTGTATGCATTTTTAGAAATTGGCCATTATTTTCTAAATATTTGTTATAGGTAGATTATAGGCATTATCATTATTAAATAGTGTTTTACAATATTTGTACAATTTTCTGGATCGGGATAAAGGTGAATAGTATGGATTCACCAAACCACCATTTAATTATTTTAGTATTATTTTATTATTTTGTGGTGATTAAATAAAAGTATTTATTACTATTAGATATTATTAATATTGATTATATTTATAATATTGTACTGTCTGTATGGAATTTGTGATATATATATGTGTGTATAAATACCAGGGCATATATCTTGATCATATAGGCAAGTGTTATATTTATAATTTATTAATATATGTACATATAAATATGTTGTGTATATATATAAATATTCGTATATATGTATATGTCTATATATAAATATTCGTATATGTGTATATGTGTATATATATAAATATTCGTATATGTGTATGTATATAAATGAGTATTTGTAGTTATATATATATATATATATATATATATATATATATATATATATATATATATAAAATATATATATATATATATATATATATATATATATATATATAAATATATATATATATTTTTTATATATATATATATATATATATATATATATATATATATATATATATATATATATATATATATATATATAAAATATATATATATATATAATATATATATATATATATATACTCACAGGTTTATATAAGAAATAGAAAAGGAAAAGGAAATATAATGGCCAAGCCCAAGCCTGGGGCCCAAGCCCAAGCCCGAGCATGAGCCTCCCAAACCGACTCCAGACTTATTTTTCCCCGCACAACAGACCCGAGCTTATAAGCAGCAGCACGCATATATATCGAAGGAGAGAGAGATTTCGAGAGTTAAACCCTAACCCATCGCTCCAACTGATGGCGTGCCACCCTCCTCCAGACCCTGAGCGGCCACCAGGCGCCGCGCGCACGTGCCAGCACCTCCGTGGGCCACCGGCCGACCGAACATGCCGAGCACAGTGCGGAAACAACATCAGCCGCAACACCCACGAGGCCAACTTCGCAGTACGTGTTCTCGTCGTACGCTGGATCTTTTAGCGATAAATCCCTTCAGGTACAAGTACAACGTATACACCTAGAAACCCTGCTAATTAGTTTATATAGGATCGGATTCGATTAGATAGTAGGTCGAATTGGAAATCAATGAAAACTGTCCAAAACAGGACAGTATTAGATATTCAAACACCCTACATTGGAAGGCAAAAACTTGCCAATCCAAGAACAGTTTCAAAAACCCATCTGAACAATTTTTGTTAACCACATATAGGGCTGTGAAATCATGTTCGTACTTTCAAATTTCATATTTTGTGCAGGAAGTTATGAGTCTCGAAAAATCCAAAAAAATCTGTTTTGAAACTCATGAAATTTCTTCGATACGACGTGCGTTCCGCCATTTCGGGCGACGTGGTCATGAACCGAAAGCATCGAGAGGTACGTATCGGCTTCGTGGTCATGTGGGCTTTGACGGAATTTAAATTGGTTGCGTGTGCGCGACGAATTTGATCCGTATCCGTCAAAATTTACCGCATCGGCCTCTATGCAAACTTCTCAATTACTTTGTGCATGCTCGCCAGATCCAGACAAAACTTATGCCATCAGGACCGTATCATTTTTCTGGTCCTGTATGCCAAGTTTAGTCCAATTCTGAGACAGTTGAATCGGAATGCCGTTTTGCGGGCCCCACGGTCTGACTCAACGGGTGATTTTGTGCACGGCCCGTCGGAATCTAACTTTGGACATACGGTTGGGTTCGTATCAAAAACCTGGACCTGTTGACATATAGTTTGACGACTTTAGAGACCATTGACTCTGGTACGCTTTTCAGTGCAAAGCAGGTCTAACGGCGGACATCGTTTTTGCCCAAAATTACCGTTTTACTCTTTTATCCAGAATTGGACTTAAGGATAGGCAATCCTAGCTAATTTGACTATTCTGAGAATGTTGGCGATGTCTGTTTCAGCTTTCGAAGACATTTGTGGATTTTGGACTTTATGGCGTACCAGTTGACGGTATCTTATTGGTTCTTCGTGCTGCCACCAGGCAAGTATACCTTGCCAACTTGTACAGTATAATTTATATACATGTTCATCATCTCGCTGCTGTTTTTTTCCTTACATTCGTGATTGCTTTATTCTATGTCTAGTACACTCATCCTGTTATAGTTCTACTTTACATGTTTCTAGTTGTTTGCACATTCTTATTCCTTCCTGTTATGATATTCTATCTGTTATACTGTGTTAGTTTCATATGTATTCCTTGATAGAGTCGTCTAGTCCTACACCACGATTCCCTCGACTTGATTATAACTTGACTTAACTTGACATGACTTGAGTAGGACTTGACTTTGACATTCTATAGATTGTGAGTACTTACCTTGACTGCGGTCTATAGGATTTTTATACTAGGATTGGCTACCGTCTTGGTTGTGTGTACTTGCCTTGACAGCGATTGAGACACTATAGATTGTGAGTACTTGCCTTGACTGCGGTCTATAGCTTTGACCTATTAGCCATTTCTAGTATGGTATGCCAGTGTCCTAGGATCCTTGTGTTTAGATCTTGAGTCTTGGTTCATTTTGTCTCGTTGGATATCCTTGATTGGTCCTTACTTCTTTGTATATTTGTATTGTTACATGTTGGCTTGTATAATATGTATCTTGCTAGTCCTCTGAGGACCTGATGATCTCTTCAGGTTTAGCGACTGCATGGAGTTAGTTAGTAGAGCGGGATGGTAGAGGATTGCGATGTATGATGCAGGTATTTGCTTATGATATTTCTTTATTATCCTCTCGTGCTTTATATTCCATACCATGATATACCCTGCTTATTTATAGACTCATATCATTCTTGGAGTCTAATCGAACAATATGCTAATGGGCTACAGACCATGACCCATAATTGTTCATTATTGTTTCATATGATTCCTGTGGATTGAGATATAGTTTTGATTAGACATGATACCATATTCTGGACAGCTTATACGTACTCGAGTCGGGCTGGAGTCCGCTCGATACGTAGCTGGCTTGCTCACGAGCTCGCGTCCGAAAATTGGGTGCGGGTCGTGACAGAGAAGAAGAGCAGTGTGCACGTGCGCCACTTGGTGTCGTGCCATTCAGTTGTGTACGCTCTTTAGCGCAGCGCACTCTGGCCCTGGCGCCCCTTAGGCCCAAGTGCACTTTGGCCCGGGCGCCCCATGGGCCCAGGTGCACTCTGGCCCTGGCGTCCCTTGGGCCCAGGTGCACTCTGGCCTAGGCGAACCTTGGCCCCGGCGCCCATTAGCCCTAGCGCCACCTGACTAGGCGCCACTTGCCTTCCCCTGGTGCCACCTAATCTGGCACAGCCTAGCCTGGTGCCACTAGGCTAGGCTCCGCCTATCACCTTCCTGGCGCCACTTGACCAGTGCCACTTGTTTGCCATGATATCCCTTGCTCCTTACCCCCATGTATGTACTCTTAGTTCTTGTTGCATATGCTTGTGATCTTACATGTGTCCTGTACTCATCCTAACTTGCGATGACCCGACTTGATAACTTGTTGATATGGAATATGATAACTTGAGCATGACATGACTTGCCAGTATTGAACTTGACATGAACACGACTTGGCATGAACACTACATGATAACATGAACCCTTCTTGCTAATCTTGATAGTGGTCTGTCGTGGTGCACTCTTGACAAGTAACAAGTAAACCTGACATGGCATGTATAATCTCGAAAGGCTGTTGTAACAGCTACCCTGACTTGCTAAGTAACTCTTGTCTTGACACCGTGGTTGATTTTCTTGATTGTGCTTATACAAGCTACCTGTCTCGTCTTGCATCATGCCTAGGACATGGATTCCTGATTACCATGATCAGGAATTCATAAAGAACATGACTAGGTTAAATGACTAGATTGACCAAGTAGTCTATTTAGAGATATTTTTTCATTTACAGGCGATCCCGTTATCTCGGCCACACCTGAGGGACTTGTAGCCTGCCGACGAGTAGGGCATATTTCTAGCCCACTGTCATGTGGGGCACTTCTTAAAAACATAAGTACTGAAAGTACACCAGTAATCTTGATAACTCTTATAATACTTGAAAATCACCTCGCTTGGATAACCTGGATAGCTGTAGGGCTTGTGACTACGGGAACATCTCAACTATATCTTGCTAGTAACTAGGCCACTGATAACCCTAGTTAGATAATGATAGCAAGCCGTAGGACTTGATTGGCCGTGCATAAATGCTTGTCTCGTGATTAGCATGGGAATTATTTTCTGCCTCTTATTTTTCTAATATAAGCTATCATTTTATTCTAATCATGTCTTCATGTTATTTAATCATATTTATTTATGTATTCTTCTATTTAATTATCTGCTAGTTTTAGTTCCTTAATAAAGCCTCCCTTGTGGCACTTGCTCTTCTGGGATCTGACCTAGCTGGTTTTGTATGGCCAGATTTTTGAGTAGCATCCGAGGATCTACCTGCCTTCCAGCCAGATGGTGAACACCAGACGTAATCATGGCAACGAGTGGGTTTCTTATTTTGCTCTCCCACTCTATTTGTAAATTATTCTTTTAAGGCATTTAGCCGCCGAGCAAGTGTTAGCTCGTGTTGAAACTTAATTTCTGTTTGCCTAAGAGCTGTAACATGATTGATAAATTCTACGGTTGATCATGTATGACTTAACTCTTGCTAGTCTCGCATTTTGTATGACTAGCTTCATGATCATCTGAATATATAATGTTTGGAACGCCTTACTTTGTATGTCTGATGATCTAACATCTTGTACATTTATTTGCTTGCTTGAGATTGAGACACTAGGCTTGTTCTTGACCATAAAGACCAATGGATTGTAGTCTAACCCTCACGCATCTAGACAGCCGTGACCGTATTGTGAGGTGGGTTGCACTTTAATATACGTAGCTGCCTGTGTCTATCTCCCGCTCTCTAACATTCTGGTTCTGGGGCGTGACATGAAGAGAACGTATTTTCACAGAGATAGTCTACTTTGGGTTATCAGGGAGAATCTTATATACCACATATATAGAAATGGAAATCTTCAATCTTTTGAATCAGTATCCACTGCTGCTACATAGACTTGATGGATATCTAGGTTGTTCTTTGTGCAAAACAACTCTCGAGCAATCACCGTGATCGACTTTTGTGTATTGTCTATAGTAGAAAGTGACGTTGCCAAGCCAACTAGAGCATCTTCTTCTGTATTCTGTAAGTGAGGTACAAACTCAATAATTAAAGAATGCAAAGAATGTGGCTGCTTACTCAAGGGTAGCTTGATAATAAAGGATGATATCTTCATACTAGACTTCATATTCTCCTCGGACTTGACTAACTATTAATTTAGAATCATTGTAAGCTTCAAGATAGTCTACCTCCAGCTGTTTGGCTAACTGGAGTCCAATAAGTAGAGCATTATACTTCTTGACATTATTGTAATATCGATCTATAAGAGAATGAGCATGATGAATAACAAGATTGTCGGAGGATATTAGTATTACCACCACTCCTACTGTAATGTTGCCTTTGTGACCTGTCCTTGATGGACGGTCAAATAACATTCTCTATACAGACTCTTTCGTCATTATGTTAGATTCTAATGCTTCATCTGAGATTTTGTCGTAGAGCTTGGTGGTCTCTGATATTGGATGTATAGCCAGAAAGTCAGCCAACACTTGTCCTTTGATTGCCTTCTGTGGAACACAACAATATCATAGAAAGACAACCACATTGCCTATGTATCTAAGCAAGAATTAAGCGTACTTGGCTTAGTCATAAGTATCCTTAGAGGATTAACTTGTGATATAACATAGATGGTCTGTCCATTTACATAGTGGAGTGTCTTCTGAATGGCAAAGACCAGACCGAGACATTCTTTTTTTTTTTCTACAGGATTATACTTGTGCTCTGCACCGACCATCATACGACTTGGATAATAAATAGCTTGCTCGAGAACTTGATTGTACTTTTAGGCTAACAGTGCACCAAGAGAATGTCCCATTACATGAACATATAAAACGAAAGGCTTCTCTACCACTGGAGTGACCAATATTGGAGGATTGGTGAGGTATTTCTTAATGTCATCAAAATTTTGTTGACATTTTTCACTCCAAACGAAAGAGACTCCTTGTTTCATTTACCGAGTGAATGGTTGACATCGTCTAGAAAGATATGAGATAACCTTCAGATATAAGCCAATATTCCTTGTAGGCCATGTAACTATTTAAGGTTCTTTGTAGGGCACATTTCCAGGATAGATTTAACATTGTCAGGATCAATATGTATTCCTTTCGAAGTTAAGACAAAGCCAAGAAGTTTGCCACTAGAGAGTCCCAAAAAGGACTTGGTTGAGTTCCTATTGAGCTGATGTACATGCATCAGTTTGAACACCGTTCTTAAGTCTTGGAGGTGATCATCCTTTGAACGACTTTTGGCTACAATGTCATCTACGTAGCATTCTACCATATTTTGCAAATATTCGCAACAAATTATGCTCATAAAGCGCTGGTATATAGCCAAACATTCTTCAAACTAATAGGCATCACCGTATAGCAGTATACCTCCAACGGTGTTTGGAAGGATGCATGCTTCTCATTATCTGGGAACACCTTAATTTGATAATATCTTGAAACTCGTCCATAAAAGACATACATTCAAAGCCACAAGTGTCGTCAATCATGACATCTATTATTGGAAAAGAAAATTCATCTTTAGGACATGCGGCATTAAGATATGATAATTAATGCAGACTCGAATCATCCTATTTTTCTTTATGACCGAAACAATATTAGCCACTCAGTCAGGATGTTGCTCTTCACTAATAAAGCTACTAGCTATATGCTTTTTAACTTCGGTTTCAATAGCTTCCATGACGTCTAGGCAGAAATGTTATTGCTGTTGCTTCACTAGCTTAACATTTGGATGAATATTCAGGCGATGCATCATGATCCGAGTGTCGAGGCTGGGCATGTCTTAATAACTCTATGAAAATACATCAATGTATTTCCTTATAAGCTGTATAAGAGATTGCTTTTCTTCTTCAGATAGACTTTTGCTATTGAAGATTGGTTTAGGAGGATCAAAATCACCAAGGTTGACTTGTATGACTTCATCTTCAGTAGGTGGTTCTCGTTGTTCAAATCGCATCTTCCACTGTGACTCTAGGTGTTGAGTCCAAGGATCAACCTCAAATAGCTCTGCAGATTGGTCATCGTCGGTCTGGTCTACTGATACCATTTTGACCGATAATGCATGCTTGAAGACTGCTCCAATGCTATTATATAAATCCCATGTTAAAGAATCATAGGAATGAGAATACGTTTCGCTTTCTATTTTTGAACACTCAGGAGTAGTTGGGCAGTTACCTAACCTAATCCATAATATATGCGATGATTGTAATCCTCAGATTTATCTTTTGGGGCAAAAGTCGTACTGGCAAGCGCCGACCCTTGCTGAAGTTAAGGCCTTTGTTACTGTTCAAGTCATAGCCCATTCTCTGGGTAATGTTCTTAGCTTGTGGGGTATACCATTATCAGGTTCAGGGTCTTCAACTAGAGAGTACTTATGTACTTCGACACGACCAAATAGTATTATTAAATTGCCTTTTCGCCTTGCTGGAACCTCGAAGTAGCAATTTTTGTAGGGAAGACAAGGACCACCATTTTGAGATAATGTGGATACATGCATAGATAGCTTTGTATCCTAAAATAATGAATATAAAGTGTTTATAGGCATTTGATCAGACTCAGAAAAACAAGAATAATAAAAAATGAAACCTCTTTCATTAGGTATGTACAATATTTCTTCCTCTAGGAAAACATCCTTAGGAAGATTGAAATAAGGGGGATTATTTATAACTTCTGCTCTGGCTGCCACAAGAGTGTGAGTCACATCGATCACTAGTAGTAGTTAATGCTGAACATGACATTTTGTACAACGAAGGTTGATCACCAACGATTCTTCCTTCTTTGATGTTCTCAGATCAATTACCAAAGGTGGAACAGATTTTGCCTTAATGGTAGTTTTGCGAAGATCAATGATAAGAGGATCATTGCCTCTATTATGAGCTTCTTGTGGCGAACAAGTAGACATTCCTTTGCTCGAAAGTTTGGGAAGGTTTACAACCATTGGCTCCTCAACCTACTTCTTCAAAATAAAAACTTTGGTTATACACAAATAATACATTACAGGTACAAGAATAAAACGTCTACTTACAACAAGCTACTACTCGTCATCTTTATCATACAAAAATTACAAATGCAGATGCCATTTTATTTTTCCATTTATTCTTTATTTTTCCTTTTATTTAGTCTAGAAAAAAATAAGATTAATCGGATTGGCAACTGGCTTTCAAAACTACACATTCAAAAGCATACCTATATACCTAATCCTATATCCAATCCTATATCAAACCTATACCCAATAGCCATACAAAAAGCCCATACATTATTTGAATAGATATTTACATGAAAACTCCAACCAAGTTCGGCCCGGATTAGGCCCGAACTCTGCTAGTCTGTTTCCAGATCAGTTTGGTCTTCCTGAATATCTATAACCACTTTTCGAATCATAAAATTTATGGACCCGAACTCTGCCCGAGTTTGGCCCAAAAAATACTATAAATAGAGAAGAACTTTCCATTATAAATCATTCATTCATTCCTCTCTGATCTCTCTATTTAAAAGTATTCCAGAGCTATTCACTTTCACATCTAGCCTTTAATGACTCCTAGCCAAACCAAGTGCCATACCATTTTAATCTAGAGTTTGGCTGTTCGAGTTATAAAGAAGGCTCTCCGAAAATGTTCTATTTTTTAAAGTTTGCCCTAGTTGAAGTTGAGAGTCCTTCGTACAAAAACTCCTATTGTAAGGAGCTGTAATCGCTCGTTTAAAGCTTGTGCCCTAGTAGTTTAACATCGAGCAAGAATACTCGAGACTGGATAATGGAGACCAGATCCGACTAAGACGTGGAACGAGATAGAGATGAGCCCGATTCATGGACTAGCTATCTTGAAATTATCTAAGAAAGATTTTATTTTTGTTGAGAAGTTTGGATTTTATTTATTTTTATTGTTATTTGTTTGTTTTAGGAGGTTAGTTTGGATGATATTGTAGTTGATAAGTTTAGATTCTTTTGTTTATTGGAAGGTTAGTTTAGATAGGAAGTTTATCTTTCTTAGAATTATTTTGTGTTATCTTTTAGTTGAGTGCATGGCTATAAATATAGCCAACAACTTGTAGAAGAGACATATGATGAATAAGAATAAAATCTACTTTCAAACTTTGGTGAGAAGCCTAAGAGTTAAGTAGGTTTTCTTCTATTCTAAATATATTCCTGCTGACGTCTTCGCCGAAGGATCCACTATCCTGTTTGGAGGAACACTTAAAGAATCTCTGAAGACGATGACAGCGTCTATGAATCAACTTCTACGAACCCAACTCAAATCTGGTTCGAGTATGTTGTTCGCGAGTGGCGTGATGGTCTTCTTCTTCGACACAGACATGCTGAAGACCTATCCCTCGCAGAACAAAGTTTGTGCCTATCTCGAAGGCTTGCGACAGAATGCACTCTTCTGGTAAGTCGTGCAATTTACTTTCAAACTTAATAACAATAACTAGGTCTCCTTCCACGTTTAATCATTACAAAAAAATGCTCATTAGTTAAATCTACTATAAATCTTAATTTTGGATTTGGATTAGTTGAACTTAAGTCCCCATCCTGTATCAAATTGGTATCAGATCCCGGTTAGGATTGTTTATACATTTACACAGCAAGAGAATTTTAAGTTTGAACATGAAAAATAGTGAGATGTTTGATAAATTGTCTTCATTGATTTTAGACTCTAAAAAAGAAATACTAGCTGAACTTAATCCTAGGTTCATTTGATGCTAGAATAGAGACTTTAAATGCTAGAGTCAACCAAATGGAAGCAATATATGCCCTTGAACAATCCCACCAAACTATCATTGGAGATCCATCTAACTCAGGAGTGACAACAACCGTCCATGTACCAAATTCATATACAACACAACATGCTAGAGAGGGTCCTAGAAATGTCATACACCAAACCGAAAGGCAAAACCCCGCTAATCCTTATCCACCTAGGAGAGCGGAACTTATAGCTAGGTTTTCCCATGATATCTATGACGATTCTGATGAGGAATATTGTCCAAGAGACCACACCTATAGATTTTAAGGTGATGATATCACTAAGAAAGTAAAGGTAGAGGCCCATCCTTTGATGGTAGTCATGATCCTAAGGCTTTTAGCAATTAGTTGTCTAACATGGGCTATTATTTTGAGTGGTATGATATGTGTGACGAAAGATGTATTCGATTTGCCAAAATGAAACTAACTGGTTCTACTAGGATATATTGATCTTCAATTGAGAAGGACAAAGAGCGCTTAGGTAGTCCCTATAGGCACGTGGTGTTTACAAAAATAAAAGTTTGATTATAAACTAAGAAAAGAGTACAAGAGTACAATTGATTTCTGGGAAAGTACAACTATAGGAATCTGATCAGAAGACGATCACTTTATTCCTTGGACGATGTAATGTCCAAGAAGAAAGCCTTTGGAGAGTCCGACAGCAAATGCTCAAGAGATTATGATCATTAGTGATGCTTTGAAAGTGATTTAGAACTCTATTTATAGAGTTTAGAGATAACTGTTAAGTAGTTATTTTGGTTGGCGCACACTGCAATTGGCGTACAATTTATCCTTTGGCACGAACGGTTGGTTTAACTGCTTGGACGCGTGGCATGCTATGATTGATATGCGCTTGGTCAATGGCAGTGTCACAGATACGTTCTTCGAGATTAGCGGCATGTGTGCCACGTTATCTAACTGCTTCAGGATGATTTGATCAGGTAGCGCCAACTGCTAGGTAGCGCGCCAGGCGCTACTTGCTGTTTTGTGACATTCTGAATGATGTGGTGTCATTGATTATCTCGTGCCAACTGTAGATGGTACAAGACTGTTGGTCATTTATGACAAATCAGATACGTCTCACAAAATCTTCTCGAGTGCCATGCGTTTGAGATTCGAACGGATTTCTCGACTGACGTGCTGTCAGTCTTGATAATAACTGTTTAGCTTCTCCAAAAAAATGGCCACATGGCAGGCAGTGCCATTTGATGACTAGTACATATTAGTGTCTTATGCTATCTGATGTCTAGCACCACTTGATGATTTATTTGCTGGCACTATTTATAAGTAGCGCCTGATGCTGATTGTACTTTTTAGGCTTCTACAAGATCCCTTTCAAAGTTTTTAAGTTAGAAAAGCTTTAAAATTTTAAATACTTTAAATAAGAAGCGGTTGGCGTAGTGCATTATTATAACCGACCAGACTTTCATGCACAGAATGTGCGACTATTATGGCTAAGGCTTGGCTATAAATAGTTGAGAAAAGAGAGAAAAATACTCTTTACTTGAAATTTATTTCTCTCGAAATCTTCTTCTTCTTCAACTTTCGAAGCTTTCAACCAATTGCAAATGGCCCCGAAGAGAACAACCATCATCGAGAAGAGAAAGAAAGTGGCCGGAGCCACTTCGCGTGTGCCCCTACTGAGGGTGCCTCAGCACATCATGCCGTCGGCGAGAGCCGAGGAGGCAAACCCTGTTCTAAAGGTGAGGAACTGAACGAAGAAAAAAATTGTCGAATGCTCGTGCCATTCGCGTGTAGCGCGGTCCAAGCCAACATCGACTACCTCTTTTAGAGTGTTGGTCGATGCTTTGCGCCATCTGCACATTGTGCCACCTCTTTCAGAGTATTTGGCTTAAAAATTCATAATCATTGTCGCCTTGCGCCATTTGTCATATGGTCTCAACATGATGCACCATCTGTCAATATGCACAGACCATGCACTAATTGATTGATGCGCCATCTGTTTAACTGTCAGATTGCATGTGCCAACTCTGTATAGAGTTAAAATTACTTGTTTCTTACAATCTTTTATGACACTAACTTTTGTTTCTTTTTGTCTTCTGCAGCATCTATGGTGACGCCAAAAGTTGAGGTCACTATCAAGGAGAAAGTGCTATCTCCTTTCATCAAAGAGGAATCGATGACTGTTAAGGAAGAAATAATTCCTAAAGTCGAAGTTCCCGTAAAGAAAGAACCGACTTCAGAAGGCAGTGGTACCGGGAGCTCCAATCACCCAGCTCCTGTGTATGACCTTAACCTGTTATGGCCTTCTTATGCATGATGGTTGAGGGAGTGGTACCTGCCCTAGCATGTCATTCTCAGGCAAATGAATAAAACATCTTTATTGTCTTCAATGTTTCCTGCTTTGATGCAGAAGTTTGCTTTCCTTTCTTTGCAAATGTAGTCCTCTACTCCTTTTTATGGAGAAAGAAATAAAGAACCCTTCTGTTTGCTCATTTGCTGTGATGTTATCTTTTTTGAAACAACATTTGTCAATAATGGGTCATTTAATACGGATAATAGAATTTTTTAGAGGTGATGTGACAAGTCATTGATGTAGATTGTAGAATTCAGAGGTAATGTGGACGTAAATTCGTACATCTATTGATTATCCTTGAGCCAACTGGAACTCAAAAACATGATATCTTTTAAAACAAATGGGTTTTAAAAGATGATGTTTGCAATGATGGAGTAGATGATGTTGTCACTCTGGATAGACTCTACTGGGAATCTAAAGATTTGAAGTATGTATAATATTTGTTAGAAAATATAGTACACACTTTCAAACATGGTATTTCTTCAGGAATTTGCCGTTAATAGGCATCACAGCGATTCAGCCATCCATACCAGACAGTTGATAAGCTCCATTTGAGAAAACTTTGCTTATAACGTAGGGACCTTCCCACTTTGGTTCAAACTTTTCTTTGCTCATGTGTGTCATAGTCATAGGACGTCTGACAGTAAGGACTAGTTCACCTTTTTGAAATGTTCATATTGACTTTACGGTTGAAGACTTTTGAGATACGGGCTTGATATAGCTGGATGTATTGTTGACCTAGTAGCCGCTTCTCGTCAAGTGCTTCAAGCTCCTGAAGTCGAAGACGGTCATTATTTTATGTTATAAGTTCATTGGCAATGGCTATTCTCAGTGATGGAATCTGAATCTCCAATGGAAGGACAACTTCACATCCATACACCAAAGAGAAAGGTGTACAGCCAGTCGGAGTGCGTATGGTAGTACGATAGGCCTATAGACATTCTCCAAGCTTTTTGCTCTAGTTTCATTTATTGGTAGAAACAAACATTTTGAGAAACTTGATGATTGTTTTGTTCAATGCTTCCGCCAAATCGTTAGCTGTAGGATTGTAGGCTGTGGAAGCAATATGGTTGATTCGGTTGTCATCACAGAATTGAGTGAACTTTTGACTGACTAACTGAGGTCCATTATCATGAACGATTGCTAAGGAACACCGAATCTGTAGATCACATGATGTTTGATGAAGTTGATGATACCGCTTGTCTTGACTTTGGCTAGAGGTATAGCTTCGGCCCATTTTATGAAGTAATCGGTTATATCTAGGATAAACCGATAATCTCGAGATAATAGCGGATTAATATGACCAATGACATCCATACCCAAAGCTTCGAAGGGCCATGATGGTGCTATTAGCCCAATGATTACATCATATTTTTGAATATGCTAATCAATTAAGTTTAACATAATGATGTCACTAATATTCATATACTCACTATCGTGTTGCTACTTAAACTTAGCATTGTCCTAATTTTTCTATATTATATTGCTATGATTGTATCGTGCTGTAACATATTGTTTTGCTGACCTAATATGTATTTGTAGACATGCAGTAAGCATAATCAAATATGATCAAACCAGAAAATATGCAATAGAGAATTAATGATGGACAAAAGATGACATCATACAAGAAGATTTTTCTGAACCGCCTAGAGACCTATCCGGGGCCTCGTACCAGGGGTTTCGCTGCCCGGTCAGCGGACAACGGTCGAGGGGGCAACACCCCCATGGGACGACTGCTGTCAAGGAAAAAGGCGTCTTTAGGTTTGCTCAAATATCAGAAGAAAGGCGACATCAAAGGGCTCTTGGTTTTTCTATTTTATTTTCAATCTGTAATCTTTTAATTTATTGAATCTAGGAATATGTACGTTGAGTCGCACTGAGTCATCTCAACCCTTAGACTTACTTCTCCGAGCTCCAGTATACAAAACAAAACAATCCCAGAACCAAACCAAACCACTCTAGCTCATATAGAGCTTCTGGCCTGAGGCAGACAGAATTCGGGCAGAACTATGCCTTAGGCAGAACTCAGGCCGAACTCTGTCCCCTAAATTTTAGGAACCTAATTTTTAGGAACACCATGCTATTAGCTGTCCAACGTTCAAATTTTTGAATATTTGGTACAGAATTCTGGCCGAACTCTGCCTCCCCTAACTAGTATAAATAGGGCTTGAATTCTCTCATTTCAAATCATCTCTCACTCTCAATCTTCTAAGTCTTATACATTCTAAGCCTTACTCTTCCAATCTACTAGCCACAAAACTTCCTAAGCCCGAAGGTGCTCAAGTGCGATTCAACTAGAAGTTCTGTACAAGAGTTAAAAAGAAGTCACTTGGACAATTCCAAGTTTCCCCTCTGCGAAGTTGTAAGAAGTTGGCATATTGTTCTAAGTAAAGGCACGTGTGTGTACCCTATTTCACAAACAGTAGATTTCAATCCTGAGCGAGAGTTCTCAGGCCCGGACTAGTCCTCTACGAGGGAAACCAGGTTAAATTGCTGTGTTTGTGTATGCTTTTCCGATCTCTCTTAATTTCCATATTACTACTCTGATTATATATTCTCTTGATATTTGCTTTCTGGACTTGCTATAGAGTTGAATTTTTAATTATTATTAACACAAATTCTATTTACCCTCCTCTAGAGTTGCCTACATGTTACTTCAATTGATATCAGAGCAAGGAATCTATTGTTAGGCTTAACATCCTTAGAGTAGATCCTTGTTATTTTTTCTATGGCATCGTATTCCTCCTCCTCCTCCTCCGATAAAGAGGGTTTTACTTCTAGTAGCATGGACAATCATGTTTCTTCTAAATGCAAGAAATGCTCTAAGTAGAAAGCCATGGCTAACCAATCCTTAGAGATTCTTGATGACTTTTATTCTACAAATGAAGAACTTTTAGAAAAGGTTATTCATTTAGAAGAATCTAATAAGGTTTTGAGAAATGAAAACAATGATTTATTATCTAGACTTGATTCTCAAAACTCATCTTGTGTTTCTTTAAAGAGTTCCAATGAGGCTTTAATTTTAAAAATCAAATCTCTTTCCTCATCAATAGAATATCTTAAGAGGCAAACACATGAGCTAAATCATTTGCATGATTCTTCTATTGACTCTTTAAAGAAACAAAATGATAATTTTATTTTTAGAATTATTTTATTTAAAAAAGAGAATTATGCTTTAAATGCTAAATTTGATTCTCTTACTTGTTTGCATATTGATTTGATATTAGAACATGAAATTCTTAAGACCAAATCCATGCATGCTCACTTTAGAGATATTCATCTAGTATACCACATGTTCATAATCATGATCATTTCGATACATGTGCACACACAAGTATTAGGTGCTTCTATTGCTCTCGTATTGGACACATGAGGGTAAACTTGTCCTATTCGTAGGAGTTTTTCTACCAATGCTAGAGTAAATAGTATATGGGTCCCTAAAGCTAACAAATGTGGATCCAAGTTTATTTGGATATCAAAGTCTTTGCCTAATATTGTAGGTGTGGCTACTTGTATCAGGATATAGCACCGAGAAGCGTGTTGGTGGTTGCAAAGATCGAAGGTCACCTTCCAAGCAATTGTACCAACACAAGTGTGGCCACTAGAGCCTCTTTGGTAACATGCTAAATGATTATCTTTAAATGGTTTATATTTGTAGAATCTAGCTTGTTTCTCTTGATGTCTTGCTACTAGCTCACATTGATATCCTTTAATTGCTTATTATATAAATCAATATGAGACATAATACTAGCATACTTAGTTAATTTTCTTATTATTTCTTTTATCTAGCATGACTAGTTACTTAGCTTAAATGATTAGTTCACACTATGTAGTTTATCACTCATTTTCTATTAGTGTGACACATTTATATATACATGCTCGTTATTTCAAATCTTGATTATAAAGCATGCATATCACTCTAGTCCATAGGACCTTGGTTTTGATTTGAGTTAATTTTAACTCCCCGTCTTTAAAAGTTTTGAATAGTTACTTCTTGCCGATTTGTATTTAATATGTCATAGTTATCTTAATCGGTATTTGTGAATATATGTGTTTAGCACAAGCTTCTTATACTTCCATTTTAACCTTGTGCTGACATAATATATTTATTATTGATTTTCATGTTTTATTTTGATTAAACCTCTTATGAATCAATTATGTATTTGCCTAATAAAGCCTATTTAAACGTGTTTTGAATTTGTGATAGTTTTCCAAACATTCATTAAGGATACATGACTGTATTCATTAAATCTCCATTTGCATGTAGATCATGTATTTCTTATATTGATATTTTTTTTGTATAAATAAGTTTATGTGGGCATATGAGTTTAGCTCCAACTTTATATTATTTTGAAGAATATTTAATTATACTTGCTTCCTTCAAACTTGTACTTATTCCATACTTTAGCTATTGATTTCTTGAGCAAATTTATGCATCTCTTCTTGAATCAATTAGCTGTTTCCTTAAAGCCTCTTTTGATGATATCTTCTTGGCATTTTTCATGTATGCCTATTTGTGATATATATATATATTTTTTTTATATATGCCTATTTGTGATATATATATATATATATATATATATATATATATATATATATATATGATTCCTAACTTCTGAAATTTATTTGTTTTACTTTTTCAAGTTAGGATGTTGAGAAAAAATGTTTATTAGTATCTTGCTCATGACTATTTATGGATGTTCTTATAATGATCACATGATTTTATGTTTTACCTTGCTTGTTAATTTTACCTCCTTGATTAGTGCACACTTTCTAGTCTATTTTTTTATATTTTACTATGGTGCACTATGAAAGCTTTAAAAAAATGGTGTCTCTTACTATCTTTAGCTCTTAATTAGCTTTATTGATCTTAATGATCTTTCTTTGCTCATTCCTTGGACATATGTTTCTTCTGAATTATTGTTGTCCAATGATGTTTTTACAGCACATAAGAATACATGTAATTGATACATCATATTTCTTATGTCTTTAGCTACTATGGGTTGGCTTTTGCGTTGAGATTTTTCATTTCTAGAGAATACACTTTCATAATGGCTATAATTTTGCATTCTCTAGATCAATCTATTGTTTCATTATCTTGGGTTAATCTCAATACTTGGCAAAGAGATTTATTCCATTGTATTTTTATGAACATCTCTTTTGTCCTTTTTTTGATGAGAGTCTAATTCATTTACTTGCTATCTTATACTCTTATCCTTGCATAATAAAGAGTATATAAATTATTTTGATCATTCAAAATGTATTACCCTTATTGTGAACTCTATGCTTAAGCATGTATCTTTATTGTTAGTGACTTAAGATTTAATGAGCACATTTATCCTGTTAATGGCCTACCTCATTAATCTTAATTAGTTACGTAGCTTGCTTATTTGCGATGTATTATTAAGATACATAATTTTTTGTTCACTTTCACTCATCTAGCTATCTTCTTGAATTTCAATCTATATGTGATATGCTAGTTTACAAAAACAAGATTTATGAATTTTCTTGATGAGGTTTGTATTCTATTTTAGATACATATGTTTGGTCTGTAAAATTAGTTTGACAAATTATTTTATTTTAGTATTGTTTCCATTGAGGTTTGTGATTCATCGCTTTAACTTCCTTCCATACTAGCCATTGGTAAGCATCTTTTAAATTTCTCTCATATTTGAGGCATAATTTTGTCGTATTATCGTATTACATCTCTTTAGATTAAATCTGTAATAATTTAAATGAGATTAACTCTTTTTCTATATTTTCCATCGATTTGTAAGATTTTAGTATAAATATGGATTTGGGATTTTCTCGTGATGAGATTCGTTGGATCTTGTTTATTGTTATTGGTAAATGATCTTAATGGTTGAGTAGTCCTACATTATCTAATTACGTGGTTATCAAGTTAATTTATTACTCTACTTTGACTACTCACGAATTATCACATACGCTCTTTGCTATTTGAACTTCATTGGTTTCTCATTTAGTATTAGCAAGGTTAGATTATTATCCATTGATGGGTACATATGTGGTAAAACATACATAGTCCATGAAAAACAATAAATTGGTTGATTATTTCTTGATTAGATAATCATGGAAATGATATTTGTGTTTTATCTTTTTGTTTATTTTTTAGCTATATTTTGACTTTCATCATGATTGATTTAATTGACTTTCTTCCTTTTCGTTATGACATTATTCTCAAACGGTAACATACATTGTTCTATCACATTTAAATATGAGATTCTTCTATATAGGTTAGTGTATGTCATCCTTTGATTACATGTGCTAAAATAGAATATTCTTTTGATTTCTCATCTTTAGTAGCTATTATGTGGATATATCTTTTTGACTAAAGATAACATTATTCGTTTTATGACGATTTTATAGCCTTATATGAATTGAGCAAGGGGAGGAAATCCATAGTCGATTTACCCCTAGATGTTGTAGTTATCTATTTTATGCTATAAGTGCTTTGGAACTAGATACGCATGTTTTAAGGGGGAGCAAATAAATTGGTTCAATTCATTTATACCCATTAATATGTCGTATACCTAGTTCATCATGGACCTATATTCTCTTAAATTTCATATCTCATTAAGGTCATGATATTTTTTATTTTGAATGGTTTATGAGAGTGTATGCAATTATCTTTATTATTTTATCTCTCTCTTATACGGGTTAAATAGGTCATCTTGTTAATATTAACTTTCGTATATTAACTTGATGACTATTGTTCTTTCATTGATTTGGCTTTCCTAGTATGCTTAATTGATTTGGCTTTTTGAGGACTTACTCAAAACTCATGATTTGTATCAACATTAGTACTACTTTAAGGGGGAGCATTCAAGTCGACTGAATTTCTCCTTCTCAAGTATTTTTTCTCCTTTTCCTTCATGTTTATCTAAAGTGTATTCTTATAGCATGACAAGGTAATTGAGTTTAAATGCATGAATTTTGGATACACAAATAAATTTGCAAATAATGAGATTATTTTATATATTTAAATATCTCAATTGGTATCTTTCTTCTTTGATATCTATTATCTACAATTATCTAATCCCCATGGCTTTTGACTGAAATCCTTTGTTTCGTAATTCTCTTCCAAAAAATATAGTAATATTTTATATCATATTATGTTTTGAATTTCTTTCTTTGATTTCATGTTGGTAAACTATTTCTTGTTTATTATCAAATTTTTTTAGTTTTACCTACTATTTTGTGTTTTGACAAGCTTTTTTCTATTTGGTGCTCTACATTTGGTATGTAGTTTATATATACTTGTCTTTACACACTTCTCCCATTATTTTTTATTTAGTATATCTTGATCATGATTGTCTGTCATCCTCCTGCTCTATGAAGTTCTTGTATGTTTCAACAAGACTGCAAGTTTCACCTGCTGGATTATCAAAACTACTAGTTTTTCTATTAACGTTTGGTTATGGTTAAAGATGTGTGCTTTCTCTCTTCACTTTGTCTATCGTTTCTCTCTTTAAGGGAGAGCTGTGTTTTATTTTGCTAAGTGACAAAGGGGGAGAATAATAGATATTTGATGTGGCATTGTATATGATGTGGTATTATATAAGAATTGTGTTGTGCTTGGATAAGAACTTTGTATCAGGACGGAAATGAAAATATCTTTTTCTGGGGGAGCTTTTTTTTTAATCATGTCAAAGGGGGAGAAATTAGTTTAAGTTAGCACATAATCTTCTAGTAATATGTATTTATTAGTGATACATGCATCTATCGTATCTGTCTTAAACTTAACCGATTTGCCATAATAAAAAAGGGAGAGATTGTTAGCCCAATGATTACATCGTATTTTTGAATACGACTAATCAATTAAGTTTAACATAATGATGTCACTAATATTCATATACTCACTATCATGTTGCTACTTAAACTTAGCATTGTCCTAATTGTTCTATATCATATTGCTATGATTGTATAGTGCTGCAACATTTTGTTTTGCTCACCAAACATATATTTATAGACATGCAGTAATAATGATCAAACATGATCAAATCAGGACATATGCAATGGAGAATTAATGATGGGCAAAAGACGGCGTCATACAAGAAGAGTTCTCTGAAACACCTAGCGACCTATCCGGGGCCTCGCATTGGGGGTTCCGCTGCCCGATCAGCGGACATGGGTTGAGGGGGCAGCGCCCCGCGTGGGACGACTACTGTCAAGAAAAAAGGCGTCTCAGGTCTGCTCAAATATCAGAAGAATTACGTCATCAAAGGGCTCTTGGCTTTCCTATTTTTTTTCAGTCTGTAATCTTTCAATTTATTGAGTCTAGGAACATGTACGTTGAGTCAAACCGAGTCATCTCAACCCCTAGACTTACTTCTCCATGTTCTACCATACAAAACAAAACAATCTCTGAAACAAACCAAACCACTCTAGCTCATATAGAGCTTCTAGTCTGAGGCAGACATAATTCGGGCCGAACTCTGCCTTAAGCAGAACTTGGGCCAAACTCTCCCCCCTAAATTTCAGGAACCTATTTTTTAGGAACACCATGCTACTAGCTGTCCAGCATTTAATTTTTTTGAATATTTGGGACAAAATTCTGGCTGAACTCTGTCTCCCCTGACTAGTATAAATAGGTCTTGAATTCTCTCATTTCAAATCATCTCTCACTCTCAATCTTCTAAGACTTATACATTCTAAGCCTTACTCTTCCAATCTACTAGCCACAAAACTTCCTAAGCCCCAAGGTGCTCAAGTCCGATTCAGCTACAAGTTCTGCGCAAGAGTTGAAAGAAGTCACTTAGACAATTCCAAGTTTCCTCTCTACGAAGTTGTAAGAAGTTGGTGTGCTCTTTAAGTAAAGGCACGCATGTGTACCTATTTCACAAACAGTAGATTTCAATCCTGAGCGAGAGTTCTCAGGCCTGGACTAGTCCTCCACGAGGAGAACCAGGTTAAATCGCTGTATTTGTGTATGCTATTCTGGTCTCTCTTAATTTCTGCATTACTACTCTGATTATATATTCTCTTGATAGTTGCTTTCAGGACTTGGTATAGAGTTGAATTTTAATTGGTTATTATTGACACAAACTCTATTCACCCCCTCAAGAGTTGCCTACAACGTTACTTCAGCTGCAGTCGAATGCAGAAATTCTGAAGGTTGATGAAAGAAATCTGTATGGATTTGACATTATCGGCATTTCTTTGAAAATTCGATGGCATCTGACACCATGGTTGGCTAATAATATCCCATGCGTCGAATTCGATCTTTTAGCTTAGGCCAAGGCTAATGTGCACCACAAATACCATCATGAGCTTCATGTAGTATCTAATTTGCTTCATCTTCGGCAAGACAGCGTAGAAGCATACCATCATATGATCGTCGGTAGAGTGTTTTAGAGGCATGGTTGTAGAATAATCGAAGTGATCGTCGATGGATTGTCGTTGCTTCCTTAAGATCTTCAGGTAGGATGTCATGTACCGCAAAGTCGATGAATGGAACTCTCCAGTCTTCACTCGTGGTGCAGACCTCGACTAAATTACTGGATTCCAAATGCAAATTATTCTCAATGTAGAATAATTCCCTGTTAGTAATGATGATCATTTCTTATCTTTTTACAAGGATTGCTAATACTGCTGCTAGATTGGCAAGCGCATTAGCTTCTGTATTGCAAGCTCTACGTACATGTTCAATAAAGAAACCTTTGAACGATGTAGCCAACTTGACTGCTGCTTCATGATATGGAACGAGATCTTGATGCCGTACTTCGTACGTACCTCTAACCTGATTGACGATCAGTTTAGAGTCTCCGTATACTTCAAGGTAGTCGATATCCAATTGTTTGGCTAATTGGAGATCGATGAGTAGAGCGTTGTATTCATCCACATTGTTAGAGCATGACTCGTCCAAAGAATAAGCTCTCTGAATTGCCAGTCCTTCGGGAGATACCAAAACAATTCCAACTCCAGCAACGATAGTGCCTTTAGGTCTAATTCTGGAAGCACCATCAAAAAATTATCGACAAGCAAGGATTCCTTCTGAAGACATGTTAGACTCCAGAGTTTAATCAGAAATTTCGTCATAGAGTTTAGATGTCTCAGGGATCGGATGGGCAGCCAAGAAGTCAGCTAGGGCTTGACCCTTAACAGACTTTTGTAGGACATGAACCATATTATACTGTACTAGTAATATGGCCCATATAGCAAGTCTAGAATTGAGTGTACTTGACTTCTTCATCAAAACTCGTAGATGATTGACTCTGGAGATGACATGAATGGTTTGGCCCGTGATATAATGTCGTATTTCTGAACAGCGAACATTAAGGCTAAACATTCTTTTTCTAATAGACTGTATCGGTGTTCAGTACCGATCATTGTACAACTGAGATAATAGATGTCTTGATCATGACCTTCTTTGTTCTTTTGGGACAATAAAGCGTCCAGGTAATGATCCATTTCTCGGACGTACATTAGGAAGGGTATTCATATGACTGGAGGCACTAGGACTGGTGGGTTCATCAAGTACCGCTTTATATCTTTAAATGCTTGCTGTTATTCTCCAGTCCAAACGAAAGACACACCTTTCTTCATTAGTTAAGTAAACGGTCTGCAGCGTCCAGAGAGATTTGAGATGAATCTCCTGATGTACACAAGCCGTCCCTGGAATCCTCGTAGCTCTTTTAGGTTGTACGGAGGACACATCTCTTGAATGGCTTTAACTTTCCTGTGGTCAATGTGTATACCCTTAGAAGTAATAATGAATCTGAGGAATTTGCCACTAGAGAATCCCATGAATGACTTGGTAGGATTCATCTTGAGTTGGTGATGGCGCATTAGATTGAAGATAGTTCTTAAGTCTTGGATGTGGTCTTCCTTTAGATAACTTTTGACTGCAATATCGTCGACATAGTATTCGACTGTCTTTCGTAAATGTTCACAAAAGATGGTGCTCATGGCCCGCTGATAGGTTGTACCGGCATTCTTGAGCCCAAATGGCATAACGGTATAGCAATAGACTCCTTGAGGAGTGCAAAAGATGTGTGTTTTCATCTATGGGGTTCATTCTGATTTGATTATATCCGGAGAATCCGTCCATAAAAGACATCCACTCGAACCTGCAAGTGTTATCGATCATGACATCGGTGATTGGAAGAGGGAACTCATCCTTAGGATAAGCCTCATTGAGGTCTCTAAAATCGATACAGACTCAAACCTTCCCTATTTCTTCATAAGTGGGACGACATTAGCCACCCAGTCAGGATGTTGTTCTTCTCTGACAAAGCCACAAGCGATGAGCTTCTTGATTTCAGTTTCTATGGCGTCCATCATGTCAGGTCAGAATCGACACTATTGTTGCTTGACTGGCCCTACATTCGGCAGAATATTGAGCTTGTGAGTAGCGATCTGAGGATCTAATCTCGACATATCTTCATAGCTCCAGGCGAATAGGTCAATGTATTCCCTAATAAGTTGAATCAGTTCTTGTTTATCTGGTTCAGGAAGGCTTTTGCTGATAAAAATTGATCTTGGAGAAGCTTCGTCTCCGACATCAACTTGAACTAACTGATCTTTGTTAGATGGCTCACATTGCTCGAAGCGAAGTTCCCATTGGGTGTCCATCATTTGTGTCCAAGGATCAGATTCAGGGGCTTTAGCCAAATCGTCTTCGTCTTCGGAGAACTCGACAGTCACCATATGTCACTCCCCGTTCCCAGAATACGTATTTTAATACATGTACTGCTTGAATGTATTTATTTAATATTTATCATGCATTTGTTCTGTATTTAATTCCTTTAATTTTTTGCTAATTATTTTTTGTATTTTATTTTCGGATCTTGGGTTCGGCTTGGTTCAGTTTGTTTCCATATTTTGATGGTTCATCATGAATCGAACCTAACTCCCCACCTACCACATCTTCATTTAAAGCCCCAACCCTTTCTTTCTCTTTATTACTTCTCCTTCTCATTTACTCTTCTTCTTCCTCACAACTCTCTCCACCTACCAAGAGCTTAGGCAAGTACATCTTGCTCCACATGAGAACCCATACTTTTATGGTTCATTTATTTTCCTCTCGTGATCCGAAGATAACTTAGAACTTGACATTTTTCATTTTAAAGTTCCGTTTTTAGTAGATCTAGAAATTGCCATTTTTGGATTTTGTGGGTTTGATATATTAAACTTCTTTGTTTTCAAGTTTTAATCGTTCCAGGTTGTCGAGATTCGTGTTATACGCCATTCTGACCCATGGAAGTTCCATTTTTTGCTTGGAATGAAGGTTCCATGGAATTTAGAGTTCGGGAGGAGTTTTACGCTCACGTTATACGTGCTCACGTAAGCATTAACTTTACGCCCACATTTTTACGTGCCCGCGTAGTATCAAGCTCTACGCCCACGATCATTCGTGTCAGCGTGAATCTATTTTACGCAAGTCGACTTGGCTTGGCGTATTACTCTTTACGCGTATTCATTCGTGCGTAAACTTGACTCTTTACGCGTGGCTCGATCCTTTACGCATACAATGTTTTACGTGTAACTCGACTCTTTACGCGTACAATGTTTCACGTGTAACGTTATTCTTTTACGCGTACAAGTCTTACGCGTAACTCTGTTCTTTACGCGTAGCTCTGTTTTACGCGTACTCCTTGGCTTGGCGTAATTCCTTTACGCGATTTTGGTGTACGCGTAATATTATTCTTTATGCATACGAGTTTACGCGTAACGTTACTTCTTTACGCGTTACTTTCTTTACGCGCGTATTTGCCTTTGCGTAAAGCTTGGCGTAAACCGGTGGCCTTAGCGTAAAGCTTTGGCATAGACTAGTCATGGTATAGATTAGCCTTGGCGTAATCCAACATTGGTGTTCCTATTGCTCTATACTTTATTTACTTTATATCGGTATGACATTTCTCCTATTATATTCTTACGCCTTTTTGACATGAACTCGATATAATCATGATATGCTAATATTTTAATACATATTGTGGTGTGGAATGTGTCCTGTGTCTCGATTGGTTTATAGATACCCAGTGTGACTAGAACTAAAGCCTGAGAGTTATAAACTCGACCATACTGAATACTAGTTGACTTTCATGCCTTGTCACAATTGATAATTATTGTTACCTTGACTAATAATTGATCATGCGTTCCTAGTTGGAACTAAGAGGCTGGCTAGTCGTCTTCTTGAAATTGAATGAGACACGTTCATATTAACTATGAACCATTACAATCGACTAGCCGATCCCGAACATTGGCATATGGACACGTGCAGGCTTCAACTGATTTTCTACAAAAGCGGCATGTGTACTCTACAGTCAAGGCATAATTATTTCGTGGCTAGGTTTGATTGTTGCATTACGCTATGTAAGACCTACAACCTAACCGTACGGGCATCGTTATAGAGTTATGCATATCGTACTCTCTACGAAAGTACTCATTCTGAATGACCATGATCCACGGCATGGGATTTCAATTAACATAGGGACTACTAAGTTAAATAAAATAACGATTGCATGGAGAGAATGGATTTTCCAGTTCTTATATGGCATCCATCCTTGGAGCAATTAGTGCCCCGACATGTCGGCTGGTTTCCACAGATACTGCAAATCTGCCACACGGGCAGGAAGCGGTATCTGCTTATATCTATTTACTGTATATTGATGACGGGCGTCCCGCTGGGACTCGTCTAATTTATGATTGGCGCAATTGATTATTGGGTAGACTAGCCTTACTTGTGCATAGTAAAAACTGAGGAATCCTTATTTACATATTTTCAGGATAACTTGGAACTCATAGTTAGCAAGCCGTAGTAGTTGTATTGTCGTTAAATTGATTTGTTTGCGTATTGTACCTACTCTGTTAACTAATGAGATGATCAGAATGCTAGGACATGACAGGTCAACTTCTGTCCTTGTTTGGTTGGGAAGTTGGTTTGAAGTGTCGTGATGTTGTGTGAATCCCAGTAACAAGCGGAGACTTATTATTATATTCTTAACTCTTATCACTGGTTTTAGTTCACATATCGTGCTTCCTTGTGGTACTTGCTATTAGAGGTCTAACCTCTCTGGTTTTGCATGGCCAGATTTAGAGCCAGTTTCCGAGGACTCAGCTTACTTCTACCTCCAAGATGGTTAATACTAGAGGGATGATCGCAGGAGGAAACGAGTGGGTTCTTTACTTCCCTGCTCATTTTGCTACTTACTTTACTTTTGCCACATGGCACCGACATGTTAGTCGGACTGTCTTGCACTTAGTTTTACATAATTGTTACTAAGTCAGACTGCAGCTGATAACGAATGTGTATACCTTGTTGTATCCTCTGTCTATGTTTTGTAAAGCCAGATCTCAAGAATATTTTGACTGAGCGTTTGGGATGCCTTATTGCTTTATCTTACATGTTCTCTATTATTGCTTCTTGTTTGAATAATTGAGACAATAGATATCAAGTAACCCTAGAGACTTTCATGTAGTATGCACCCCCTTGTCTTTTAGACAACATTGATCATATTATACGGTATTCATCTACCCGTAATACGTAGCTGGCTGAGTCATTCCCCCGCTCTTCGGTATTCTGGTTCTAGGGCGTGACACCATATTAGAAGATAGAGTCACTCGTTGGACGCGCCCTACACTGGTGTCGAATCCCATGATGTAGAGTCAAAAGAGTTAGATCGCACCTCTTTGCCAGACTTAGAAACATCTGGGGTTGTGATTGGCAAAGTGTAGCCCAACCCATGTTTTGTTTTTCTATAGTATTGTAGTGACTTTTCTTTTGGAGCAGGAATACGGATAGTAGTTCGCCTTTCCTACTACTGTTGAGGCCATTTTTGAAATTGTAGACTATCTTTTGGATGATGTTCTTCGATTGTTGACTGTAACGATGTAGTTGAAGTCGCCCACTATCGTCATTTTAGCCTCACTATCGGACGTATCCTTTTGATATAATCCTTTGCTGAAGAGGATATGTGTTCATCCTTCTTCCGGAAGGAAACCAGAAGGAATGAATCTTGTGCTGATTCAAGTGATACTTCGTCTTGAAGAGGTTGAACTGCTCCTAATGTAGGGTTCAAAGTTATCCAGGATTTCTAGATAACATCGAGCAAAGTAATTGACATCAGTATACTGCAAAGAAGATGCTACTTTATTGATAATTACATCACCATTTACAACAGGGCTCTTGATCTTAGCCGATGGCTTGCTAAGATTAATAACCAGAGGGTGAGAAGGAGAAGGCTTGTTACGACGAAGGTCAATAACAAGTGGCTCAGAAAAGTTGAGCTACTTATGCTCCATCTTCTCAATAAGAGGATGTTTGATGGAAGAAGAGAGATGGATGGTCAGAGTTTGAGAAGATGAAGGACGAGAAATACGTCCTTTGATGGAGTCACAAGGACATCAACTGTATTTTCCTTCTGATCTTCCTCAGTGTCCATGGCCAATATGACTTTCAAGAACTCTTCTTTGTACATCCTGGAGTCAGTAAAATATGCTTCGACACCCCGGAAGGGATTAAGATCAGCAACTTCCTTTCGGACTTCTCCGTTGTTATCCAAATATTTGAAGTATTGGTGGAGAGTGGATGGCATAATATTGTGTTCATGCAACCACAGTCTTCCTAACAAAGCATTGTAGGAACCATGACTGTCAATCACATAACAGGTGACCTTCGTACGAAGATTGCCGGTTTGAACTTCTAGGCAAATTTTCCAAAGTGGTTCACTTCTCCCAGAATTGAATCACAGAATAGTCATGATTGTTGTAGAAAGATTATGGACTGGATCTTTAGTGCATCCAGTAGAGTCTTCGGCATAATGCTGAGTGCAGATCCAGGATCAATCAGGATGCGATCGACTTTCATTGTATCGACATACCTCGTGAAATAGAGAGGTTCATCATGTCGATTGTCTTCCAAAAGCATATCATCCTGCGTAAAGGTGATATTGGGAATCAGCTCCATCACACTATGATAGTGAAAACATGCCACAGGTTCCTCATCTGGCTTCTTGAGGTGTGCCAGACAAGCGTCGACTTGCAATAAAACTTCGCTTAGTATTTCTCGAGTTTCCCTCGAGAGACACAGGAGCTCGAAAATTGATAACCTCGCCAGAGTATTGGCTAGTTGAGCCAATATACCGAAGTTGTATGGCTTCTCCAGTCCAAGAGAGAAGCTTTCTTCAATATTTTATCGAAGCGAACTGGCCGTTTGCCTTTGTCGGCCGATGTTGGTTTGGGAGGAGTCAGTTCCATTGGAGGCGATGAAGCTGATAGAACATTAACAGCAGGCGGAGAAGATGTTAAAGGGGCATCAAGGACTGGAGGTGGAATAACTGCATTCTCTTGTCCCTCTGGACAGTCTCTGAGGTAGAATCACTCAGATCTGGTACTGATCATGGCTTCCTCTTCTGGAGCTGGTACGAAAGAAACCATATTTTAATTCTTCATTAGAGTCTTATTTTTCGAAGACTTCTTTTGAAGCGACAATGGATTTGTCCAAAATCCTAAGCCAACGCGAGACTGTAGGAACGAAGTCGTAAAGCAGAATACTCTAGGGGGTGAATAGAGTATGTAGCAGAATATTGCTAATTAAAAAACTTGTTAGCCGTTAGATCACAAAAATAATAATAATCACAAAGTAATAACTGTAAAGATAAGAGTTCAGGAGGCAAACGTAAACAGAGATTTATACTGGTTTTCCTCTTGTGAGGACTAGTCCAGTAGGAAGAACTCTAGCTTCCAGTTGAATCCACTATTGGAAAATTCTGCAAGTTCTCATACGAAGTCCTTGCAACTTCTACAAACGTGAGCTTTGATACGAAGAACTCGACCAACTTTAGTTTTGAAGAGTCTTTCTTCAATCAAGCCTCTGATTACAATTTCTCTGAAATCTTCTAGACCGCACCGTACCGGCAAATTGACTAGAGAATTATAACTGGCTTGAGATTTGAAAATGAAGCTTTTAGAAAACTCTTTGGAAGAAACGTAAGCTTTAGAAGAGAAGAGATGAAAGTGAATGAGTGATTTGAAATGATCAGAATTCCTCTCTATTTATATTTTTTCAAAGACAGAACTCTGGCAGAATTCGGGCATAATTCGGACAGAATTCTATGTAACAAACCGCAACTGAAGGGAGACCAAGTTTAAAAACCCACGTTCATATAACGTTCACCTTGGCCGAACTCTGGCCGAGTTTTGTCATGGTTGGTTAGGTTTATTTAAAAAGAATATTTTTGGGCTTTTTGAAATCCTTCAGAAGCTTTTGTAAATAAGAGATGTTTATCAAAATATAGGTCTTTTCAAAATATAGGTCAATTTTGAAAACGATTTTGGATAGCCTATTTGCCAGTACGACTCGGTGTACAAGTATTCCTAGACTCAATAAAATAAAAATTATATTGCATAAAAAATACAGTCTCGAGTGGTAAACATAGCTTCGATCTTGAACTGAGTAGATATCCAATCTTGATCAGTGTCGAAGTGTCTTGAGTAAACATCTGAGTTGCTCCGTATATCGAGACAGAGTTTGATCAATTATTAAAATTAGGTTTGACCACGACCAATGGGCCAACAATCTCCTCCATTTTGATAATTAACAAACCTTGACCGATATAACCTCTTTGGTCGTTATCAAATCAAAATTGTACCGATATAATATACCAAAAAAATTGTTCCTGTAGATTGTTCATAACCTATATTCATGAAGATGTTAGATCTTATTTCTCCCCCTTTGTTTGTCACTTAGCAAAATAATTGCAAAAGAGAAAGCTCTCCCGCAATATATGCATAAGTAACAATCAGTGAAGAAACACAAAAATATGGATGTATAAAATCATTTATCACAGGCATGGTATAAATGTCACAGACATGAATAAATATGATAAGCAGAGAGATTTCACAGGAAGTGTAAATGGACGCATAAATAAGAGATAATGCTATGAGAAATGCTAAACTAAATAAAATACTGAACTGAAGCATATAACATGTCTATCAGTTAAAAAAGTCACAAATTATAACCAAATAAGAGTACTGATACTAGCTTGGAATGTCAGAGCATTTCCAAGTAAACAAAGACAAAAACATCAGTCTCAAAAGCATGACAAATCATATATCATCTTCATCATTATCATCATCTGCAGTGCCATCATGTCCACCATGTCTGGATAGACCAGCTCCAGAAGTGCCAGCTCCAGGTGTGTGGAGTAGCGCCCGAAGTATGATACCAATCATAAACGTTCCCTGGCTGGAACAGAGAGTGGACCGCCTCATCATTAATGCGGTAACCAGATACAGAAGGGTCTCTAGGAAGAGAGCTAGCAGAGTGACCCGTCTGAGCAAATCTGAGATCGACAAATGAGTTGGCAATAGCCTGAAACCGAGTCAAGTCATGGAACTTATGTTCCCTGGAAGTGTCAATAAAGAAAGTCTGTATATCCGAGAGGTGCTGATGAATACCCTAAAAGTCATAGGGTAAGTCTGAGGAGGAACAGGTGCACTTGGAGCAGGTGCAGGAGGTGGAGAAGCAGTGGCAATGCTACGACGAGAAAGCTGGAGAAACTTGGGCTCAGGGTCCAGAGCGCAAGTGGATAAGTATATGTCAAAACGCTGAAAGATGCATGGGATAAGCATCGCATAAGAGAGGTTACGGTCTCTTCCGCAACATCTACCCATCATCTGGATGATAGTCTTAGGGGCAGAAAAAGGAATCCCCTTAAGAATGTGATATAGTGCAGAAAGTTTTAGTGCAATGACATCATCTTTTGAAGTGGACTTCGGAAGAATAGTGTAATAGATGATGCGATGTAACTCGTAGTTAAACAAGTTCAAGTTATTGGCCTTGAACTTTCCAGGACGAGCGCGTGCTGGCGCACAAAGCTCATTCTTGAAACTAACAAGGGTCGTACCCTCAGGAAAGTTGAAGTCGGGGATGTCATCGAGCGGGGCACCTTCATTTGGAATACCAAGGATTTCTGCTAGCAATACATCATCGAACTCGATATCGATCCCGCCAACACGAGTTCTTGCGGTAAAAGTGTCTAACATGAAGTTACAATAGAACAGTCTAAGGGCATTAGTAGCTATAGGAAATTGTAGGGTAGCGAGATGGTATAATCCTAATGCCTCAAAGAAGGGACGGTGATCAGGACATGCAGTCCATTTAATCGAAGTGCCTGTGCATAGAGTACGCATAGCAAAGTCGGCATACCAAAGCAATGCTTGGTCATGAGTTTTGAAGTAAAACTCATCCGACATGCCGTCACCCGATTAGACCAAGAAAAAGAGGGAATCTGTGTTCGGATCAGAAGATGATGTCTCTTCACTGACATTGGTCTTCTTCCTCTTGAAAGGATTGAATCCCTTAGACATTCTTTCCTAAAACTAAGAAACCCTAAAAGTTTGAAAGTGGAGGAGAGAAGGAGTTATACCTTCCGAGAATCAAATATGTTGTAGTGGACGCGATTCTCCGCACGAATCCAAATTTTGGATTGAAATCTCCACATAGATTGGAAGAAAAGGAGTAGAGAAAAGCTAGGTTTTAGGGTTCTTCGGCTGCTGCTGCTGCTGTGATAAAGTGGTTTGGAAGTGATGAAGAGGAGAAGGCCTCGGGTTTTGACTGCTTCCAGGTCGAACTTCTTTAATAGATCTTTGTGTACTTTGCTTGATTTATGATTGTCCCATTGTTAGTTTGTTTGATTTGCAGTCCGAGAAAGAATTTCAGCTCTTCCATCATGCTCATCTCAAACTCATTCTGCATACACTTTAAAAATTCTTGACAAAGAGATTCATCACTGGATCCAAGAATAATATCATCTACATAGATTTGAATCAAAAGAAGATTGTTATTCAAAGATTTTATGAACAATATAGTGTCAACCTTCCCCTTTGAAAAACCGTTGTCAAGCAGAAAAGAGCTTGGACGATCGTACCAAGCACAAGGGGCTTGTTTAAAACCGTATAAGGCTTTCTTCAACTTGAAAACATAATCAGAATTTTTAAAATCAGTAAAACCTGGAGGTTGAGCTATAAACTTCTTCTTTTATAAAATCGTTAAAAAATACGCTTTTAACATCCATTTGAAATAACTTGAAATTATAAAAACATACAAATGCACATAATATGCGAATGGATTCTAATCTCGCAACTGGGGCATAAGTCTTATCGTAGTCGATACCTTCTTCTTGATTGTATCCTTGAGCTACGAGTCGAGCCTTATTAAGAGTCACTAAACCATTCTCATTTAGTTTGTTTCGGAATACCAACGGGTGCCAATGACCGGATAATCAATGGACTTGGGAACAATTTCCAAAACTTGATTCGTTCGAATTGGTTTAATTCCTCTTGTATAGCATCTAACCAAAATTATCACTACATGCTTCTTTAATATTTTTGGGTTCAAGCTGTGAAACAAAAGCAACACAAGAAGCTATATCTTTATTAGAGGAACGAGTACATACACACTTGGTAATCTCACCAATTACCAAGTCCTTTGGATGATCTGCCAAGAATCTCATCTCTTTTGGCATATCCTCAGGATTGATGGTTCTCGATTCTTTGCTTGAAGACTCAGCTGGTGCTTGGTGTGAAGCTTCTGCATCTTTGTGTGAAGGTTTTACAGCAGCTGTACTTGGTGTAATCACGTCTTCATTATCGTCATCGTCTAAATCACTATCAAAATTTATCGTTTTAGCGACGGCCCTATCCGTCGCCAATCCGACGGTAATTAGTATTGGCGACCGATCACTGACGGTTTTTGGCCAAAAAAATCCGTCGGCAATCAGCTCGTCGCTAATAATGGTCCGTCGCTACGTAGTCGTCAAGCGACGGAATAGCGACGGCTTGTCGACGTCACAATACCAAGCATTAGCGACGCATTTCCGATGGACTGTCGTCCATTTCAACTATTAAGTACTGAACTGTGTAGACAATAGCGACATAAAATTCCGTCAGTAACCCGTCGTAACAGCGTATCAGAGCGTATCGTTCCGTCGCTCATCCGTCGGTATTCGTCGGTAACGAACGACGAATTAGCGACGGTCTGCTGACGGAATATCCGTCGATCAGGTTCTGGAAATGCTTGGCATTTCCAGCACCATGGCGACGGAAGAGTAGTCACTAATCCGTCGCTACACCGTCGCCACAGCGACTGATTAGTGACTGATTATCCGTCGCTATAGTTCTGGAAATGCCAAGCATTTCCAGAACCTTGTCGACGGATTGTCCGTCGCTAAGCAGTCGCTCGATCTAGCGGCTGATTAGTGGCTGATTATCAGTTACCCTGGCGACGGATAGGCCGTCGCTATTCCGTCGAAGTTTATACCACCAGAACCTTGCCGACGGATAATCCGTCGATCATCCGTCGCTACCTGGAAACAGTTTAAAAACTCCAGATAGCGACGGCTAATCCGTCGAAAAACCGTCGGCAACTGGGATTATCCGTCGCTAACTGAGATTTTTGGGAAAAAAAATTGCAGCACTTCTCCTGTTCACAAATATGCATAAACCAAACCAATATAATGCACACCAATTACCCAACAATCACACAGACCAAATATATAATGCACACCAATTATCCAAGAATCACATAGACCAAATATGCACATACGAATTTAATGCATACCAATTATCCAAGAATCACAGACCAAACCAAATTAATAGAAAATAAACATCAATTATCCTAAATAGTAACATAATATCCGGTGCTATAAGCCGATTATAGCACAATTAATCCAAAGCTCTCATAAATAATCCAAATTTTCTTAATACAATATTTTAAGAAGGAGGAGGTCGACTGTCCGGTGGTGGTAATCCCATATACGACGACGAATATACTCCTCCATAAGGTACGAAGCAAGCCGTCGTAGACACTGCTCGGAAGTCGGCGTAGCTGCTTTGCGGACATGAGATCCAGGAGTGACGTCACAGTCGTAGGCGGTACCACAGGGGCATTAGGGTTAAAAGAAAGATGGCCCACGGAAGACGGACCGACACCTGCAGTCGACGGACCAGTAGAAGACGGACGAACACCATCAGCAGACGTACCGGCAGCAGCAGACGGACCGGCAGCAGCAGACGTAGGCGGAAAGTACATGGCAAATTGCTCCCGTAAGGATGACACCGCCTCGTGCAGCTGCGTAAGCTGCGACCTAACATCATTGTCTGCCGGGGCCATGGGAGGAGGCGGTGTCGGTGGAAATCTCTGCGTCGCTATGTGCAATGGCCCTAGGGAGCCGACTCCGCATAGGAACCCTTTTTTAAAGCCGCCGACGGTATCTACGAACAAGTCGTTCCGAGCGGCCAAAGAAGAGGGCGTCCGGAAGGGCGTCGTTTCACCGACATCCTCGGTGTCAGTTAACTGAGCCCGACTAAGGGCCTCACGATACGCAGCCTATCAAATGAATGTGTTATATTATAAGATTTACCTAAGTTGTAATCTAAATCCTATGTTTCACTAAGTTAAGTGTGAATCCTAAGTTTACCTAAGTTATAGTCCGAATACTTTTAATTCTAACGTTAATCTCATAAACATAAGTACTTACATCAGTCTCCTTGGCCCTCTCATCGACGAAGCTCCCGTCCTTCCGTCTTTTGTGCGTATGCTGGAACACGTCGTGCATGGTGACCGATTCTGGCGTCCTTCCCTCCTTCACCGCCCGTTGGGCCTGCATACGAAATTTCCGTAGAAACTAATTAACTCCTTTAATTAATAATACCTAATTCGATAGTGAAATAAATTTACGGTTGATCACCAGATATGCAAGTATCGCTGCGTGGGACCTTGATCCCCCCCCGTATGAAGGCCCGCGACAGAT
>JANAVB010010387.1:27500-48080 GCA_029216955.1 Iris pallida | reverse complement strand
ATGAAAAAGTTCAGACTTTTGTGCATCTTTTGTGGGATTTCAGCTGTTGGTTTTGTCTAGAGTGTCGAGTTCTTTCTAATTTCGGTTTATTGTCCGAGTTTGATGTGAATCTTCAACTTATGCTGCAGCTCTGTAAAGTTTTATTGGAAAAAGCTGGGATTTTGCGATTGTTAGGATGCGATTTTTATGTTAATTCACTTAGATTCCTAAGTTCTCTTTTATATGTTCTCTTTTTTCCTGATTTCTGTAGGATTCATGTGAATTCTGGAAAAAGCTTAAAGTTTTAGCCGTTTTGTTTGGAGTTTGGTGCGAATCTTAAATTATTCTGCAGTTTTTGAAAGTTCTGGGATTTTTTTCTTCATATTTTGCTATGTTAGAATGGAACTTAGATATGAAGTCTCTTGCATATGCTGCTAATTGATGTATGTGAATTTTATACAAGTTAGTCTAGGATCAAATTCCTTAAATTTACTTGTATGTTTTCTTTCTTTGACATGGAATTTGATATTAATTATGTAGATTTATGATGACAGAAATCCCTAACGTCACATTGAGTATAACAACACAATTTAGGTTGTTCAGAAATTTGTACAAGTGATTTGATATCCAATTTATTTTGAGAACTGAAATTTGATCAATTATAGTATTGAAGTTTGTGCTTGCTTAGAAATTGAAATTGTGGGAGTAAAAATATAGTAATATTATTATTATTAGCTTAGATTTATTGGATATTCTGTTTTAAAGATATTTAAAAAAATTAACTGATCGAAGACGAGTGAGATCTCTGCTGATTGGTGGAAACTAGGATTGCAAAATACCTTGTGTGAAGTTGACAAGAACCGTTTCCTTAGTTCACTTTGCTTCTTGTTGTGGAAGATATTATAACCTTCATATTTTAGTTGTAAGTTTCTGGAATGGGAAGGTTCCTGGAATTTTTGACATTTGCGACTTGCAAATGTCATAAAATCAGTTTATTGAATTGATTGAACTCTCTCTAGTACACCACGTATTGCCGAAAAACTGTCCTGGATTTTTCTTTTGGAAAACCAAGCAAAGTGGAAACTTTCCGGTGCTAATTTATTTGATTGTGGAATAATTACCGAATGGAAGAAGACATATCGCAGACAAACCATGTCAGGGCTCCATTGTAGTGTGAGCTTGTTGGGTTTATGAGTGGATTTGTCACTAGCTTCACTTTGGATTTAGATGTTGTAGATCTTTAAGTGATATGCAGTTATCATAAAATTATGTAGATTGTGTTTTTATATGAATTTTTCTTCTGAATTCACCTAAATTTCGGAAATTTCTTTTATATATGCTTGATTTCCTTAGTTTTGTGTAGGACTGGTATTTTTGTAACTATTATCAGAATTTTAACTTCAAAAATCTTACTATTTTCCATGGATTTCATATATTTCTTTACTATACTGTAATTGATATGAATCTTGTGAATTATGTAGAAGTTAGTCTAGGATCAAATTTCGGTTTTGTAGTGGTTAGGAGCCTTTGGACTGAACTTTATCTAACAAATAAAATAAAATATGTTAAAGAAGAGGTTTTATGCTGAATTCTTTTGTTACTAATTTTTTGAAGCAGAGATTAGTGACCGAAGTGAAGGAATCATGGGTTCCCTTTGCGACTTCTGTGGGGAGCAAAGATCTATGGTCTACTGCCGATCAGATGCTGCTCGCTTGTGCTTGTCATGTGACCGCAACGTCCACTCTGCCAATGCTCTATCTAGCCGCCACTCTCGAACTCTTTTATGTGACCGCTGCTTCTCACAACCTGCCATTGCTCGCTGCATTGAGGAAAACATCTCACTTTGCCACAACTGTGATTGGAATGGCCATAATGACTCCTCAGCTTCAGGACATAAAAGGCAGGCAATCAACTGCTACTCAGGCTGCCCATCAGCGGCAGAGCTCTCTAGAATATGGTCCTTCGTTACGGAATTCCCTCAGATTAATGATTCTAATTGCGAGGAGGAAATGGGTCTTATGAGCATCAGTGAAATTATGTCAGCACTTGTTGGGGGGCGCCAGGGAACAGCAGTAATGGGGATTTAGCCATGAATGATCTGAATAACATGAATAAAAATAGTCCTTGGATTGGTTCATCTTCTTCATCTGCAGTAAATGCTATGGCATGCAGTGCAAATCAGCAAACTGGTTCTCTGGAGTCAACTACACCTAAGGTGCCTAAGGCTTTAAATAGTTTTCATCCAACACCAGATTTGATGCCCTGATATTCTGTTGAAAACATTGCTCAGTACTTTTATTCACTGCTATTTTACATTTCATCATTCAGTACACCCCACCTTTTTCTCTGAAGTATTCAATACTATTAATGTTTTCTGTATTATGTGTATTTTGTCCTCATAAAAGATACATTTTATTGAAGTCATCATATCTTCTACTACTTCACATGATAGTATGTTCCCTCGGCAGGAAATGGCTCTTTTATTTTAAAATGCCAAATTCTAATTATGGATAAAGGACCTTCTCTACAAGGGGCTACTCATTGAAAAGTTTAGAACTTATAGCGCATAATTTGTAACACCAGTTATTGCTATGTGGGCATCCTTTTAAGCACATAAGAGTCGATTCCTGATTGTACTTTTTTGAGTTCGGTTCAGAGTTTTTGTACAATCACTTATTAGAAGAAACTCCAGTTGAGAATTATGGATGGAGTACTGATTTTATTTCCCAAAAATGACATTTTTGGTTTGACAAATAGTTGGTAATGACTTTGTAAAAACATCACAGCAGTTGACTTTGTATGAGAGTTGTGTGTGCTGTACCCTGAGTGTTTAAGAGTTTTGCTCTAGTACATTCTGGAAGTGAAGTGTCTGAAAATTGTATTGATTGCAAATTCTTATTCAAATGCAGCTATGTGGTACTGAGATGAAAAATCCTGGTATCTGCAAGAATGATTTCTTTGAAGATTTCACAGTAGATGATGTTGATTTAACCTTTGAGAACTATGAAGAACTTTTTGGCGGATCTCATGACAACTCGAAGCAGCTATTTGATGATACTGAGATTGATGATAGCTTTTTTGATATAAAGGAAATGTCTGCTGGTAATTCTAACTGCCAGGGTGAATTTGGTGCAGAGGTACATGCTGTTGCACCTTTTCTATTGTCTTGCAGTATAGACTTGCACCTGCAACAGAGTAGAACTTTTAATGATTTTGGGTTTCATGTTTGGTTCTAATTCAATTTCAAATTATTGTATAAAGATCTCTTCATGTTTGGTCCGTACCTCTTGAAAGTCGTCGCCAATCTATATGTATGTGGAAGGACATAAGCCTAATTTACAGCTTCATCCATAGACACTATTGTAGAAAGTAACTCGTATACCATTCTATCCCAATCTGGAAATAATGCTGCACTATGTTGCACCAATACTGACACAGATATAGATAAGAACACGATATGGATATGGGATATGAACGTTTCAAACAGGTAGAAATAAGTAGTCACCTATGTTGCATAAATGTGGATACGGGTATGGACACGATACAGATAAGGACACCATTTTCCCGTGTCCATGCAACTTATTGCAGTGCGCCATCTTTTAAATGATGAAAACAATTACTCCAGTTTGACATTTACAGTGTTTCTTTGTCTTTATGACATAATATCCTCATATTGCTTCTTAGTTTCAACTTTCAACTCTCTCCATACAGTTGTATTTCTCTCGAACATTGCTTTTATGGGATACTTTCAGTTTGCTCTTGGATTGCCTATAAGGTAATAAGAAAAGAATAATAATCGAGTGGTAAGTTAATGATATAGGATGTATAGGGACATCAAATATAACTCACCAACAAAAAGACGTGGAATCAGGCATGCGATATGTAGAGAGCAACTAGATTTTCCTTGGTACCAAAATCTTGAGAAAATGTTTTATATTATAGTTGAAACATGGAAATTGGGAACATAAATGGCAGGTTCTTCCTATTATTCTCACGCATTCTGGAGTCTGGACATGGTTTTGTAGGAACAAGAGGAATGAAGTACTATAAATTTCTTGAGTATGAGTTTTGCAGTTGCCTATTTTTCATGAGTCCTTTCATGAACTTTTTTAGCTTTATGGACTGATGTGTTAGTTACAGTGTTTTCAAAAGCTTGAGCTATTAGGAATGGGCCAACATTATATACTAAACCTTTAAGACATCCAGTCATGTGTCGGCCTGGATTTTGAAGGCTATACCAATGGATGAGCCTGGAGCAAGCACATGGGCTAAAGCCTAGTGAATGGAGAATCACGTATGGAAAGCTTATTCTAGCCGACCTTTTTCCTTTTCTCATCCTATCATTATCTGCCCAATCTTCTCTCTCTTACGAATCTGCTGCCCGTGTTTAGTATTCTTTCCAATTCTGTACATGAAGAGAGACTGCAGTTCCGACATTTTTTTTCCGCTTTGTCAGTACACCATGAAAAGTGAAGGTCTGATTACACTATGATGTATACTAAGTTATTAATGGTACAAGCACCATATAGGTAAATAGATTTTTTAAATGGAAAAATGTGCTAAAAGATATAGTTAGATTACTATGTGGTGATGACCATATGGCTCTTATATGTTGTAAAAAGCCGTTTTGTCTTATCTGGCCATCTTTTTCAGGCATCATCTTCTCGGCATGTCAAATCCATCCAGCCAGCATGTAGCAATGCAGTTTCTGCTGATTCCATGAAGTCTAATCCAAGCAACAAAGCAGATCCTAGTGTATGTTTTCCTGCAAGGAAAGCTTATTCCAGTGTTTCCCTTTCCTTTTCTGGGTTGACTGGTGAGAGTAGTGCCGGAGACCATGAAATGTCATCAGTGATGCTCACGGGCGAGCCTCCGTGGTTTCCTACTGGTAATGAGTGCTCTTCATTCCCTGCAGCTAACAGAGACAGTGCTGTTATGCGTTACAAGGAAAAGAAGAAAAACCGCAAGTAAGTGTGTCCATTCACATCTCTCTTTTTTTTAATTTTGTTATTATACATCTACTCAGGCTTACACGTGCATATATTAGCATTTAAACCGTAGCCTCACCTCATTTTTGATCCTTCTAGTTTATATTGCATGTTGGAAATGAACCTGGTCTCTGTTACATGCACAATCTTGTGTGTATAATACTTTTCCAGTTTCAAAATCCATCGGGGCCTTCAGTTAAATTTTTTTGACAGATCGAGTGTTTAACAGGTATCTTACAGAGGCTTTTTCATGTATGAATTACAAATCCAGTATATTTTTTGTGTTCTACTTCTACCCTGTTGTCACCAATATGCTGCAAATAACCGGACCTTGTTCTTGCCAGGGCTTCCACTCAGTGGCCCTTCTGCCTTTGCTTAATCAACGATAATCCAAGGTTGATGTTGTTATTTTGTCTCAGTAGTCTTTTTTGAAACCCTTCAAAATGAACATACAGTAAATCTAGTATGGATCATGTAATTGGAAACAACCACTCATACATGTACTTCAAGGCTGGCAATATAGGTAACATCTGATTGTTCAATAGCTTTTACATTAAGCTCGTGCCTTTATTTTCTGAGTTCTGTCTTGATTTGTTTTGTATTTCTGAATGCAGCTTAAACTGTGACATATTACATGCACCTGTTTATTTGCAATAGTTAATTTCGTGAAGAATTCTTTTGTCATTGCTAGTGAGCCTTAAATAACCTACTGCCCTTTTTATCCATGAGTTGAACCACCACTCTCCTCAATAATTTTTTTAGTTCTTTACAACAATAGTTCACTGTTACACATACTCATACATGTATGCCTATATTTATATGATAGTTTGGATTTGATATGGATCCAAACTGGACATTGTATGTTTCATATGGATCCAAAGGGCAAATCAAAGTGAAAATGGTTTTAGTAGATAATGTACCTCGATCCGTTGGTGCTTAGATTAGTGGTGAAAATCAAGAGTTGCGAGGCCGACATAAGACCTACTTGGTCTAGTTTAGCTTGATGCTCAAACTTAGACCCACAAGGTCTTGCAGTGGGTTTTGTTCTGATAGGGGATACCCTCCATTCAGTTTCCTGATACTTATGGGCAGCAATGGATCCTAAAACCAATAGGGTTTGCCTCCCTCTGGGACTCAACAAATTTTTTGACTTGCCCTTTACATAGAAGAACCTTTTTTCCCTCTCCCTTCCCCTAGCTGGAAAAAGATTCAAAGAAAGAGAAGGAAAGACGAGAAAGGAAAGAAAACGAGAAAGAAAAGAGAAACAGAAAGAAGAGAATGCTCCCATTCCATTTCCTTTTGAGTAAGGCTTAAGGGGTTATAGCCTTTTGGGATAAGGAATTTATTGATCGACTCCACATTAAACTGCCACTCTGATGATGTTTTCTCTCGTGTATTTGTTGTTTCTTTATCCTTGCTGATAGTATCCTTTTACTGTATATTTGCATTGTCAAAGTTATAGATTATTGTTATATGATTATGCTATTGTGATCACCATGGCTGCATTTCATCTGTAATAGGGTTTACTGCACTTCAGCCACAGTGTGGCTTAGACAGTTAATTACATGTATATTACTTCAACCATACAATTTCTACTATACAGAATAAATGAATGTATAATACATGAATGGTCCGATGGAGTTATATAGCAGTTATGGGAATATCTTACTGCTACCTAGCGTCTTCAAGACGTGCTTTAATTGCTTGGTTGTGGTATGGGTTATAGTTTTTTTTTTTTTTAATCTTATTTTTTTGCGGGGGTGGGTGGGAAGATGCCTACCAGGTGGCATTGTGGCAGGAGCCAGAATACTAACAGCTACTGATTATCAATTGTGTTGGTACCATACCATAAATGACACTGGCATCTGGCCGGTAATGAGTTTCATTGAACATCAGCAAGAATAAGGGTAAAATTTATCCAAGGTGGTGATTGGCTCTTCCAAGAAGGATAAAAGTTCATATTGATGAGAGAGGACCTAAGAACCCGTGTTCAAATGGGACAAATTCAGTTTGGTTTCAACTGTTTAATTGAAGGAATCTCATATGTAAGATCTGTTTGACTACTTATGGGTTTCTTAGGCTGTGTTGGTGCCATTTCTTTTTGGGTGTTAATCTTCCTTCCATGGATTCTCACCTTTGGGGTCAAGTTTTGGACCAGTTACAACATCCAATGGAGACAGTTCCTATGCACTTTGATACTTGGTTGTCAATTGGGTTGCGCAAGTTAAAGAGAAAAAGATCTCCGTGGTCTTTCTTCTCTTCTAATTCCAAGTCCGAAGTTACTTTCTACTTGGAAAATTGAAGAGCAAAGAGAGTTATTAGGGCCTTAGGGGAGAGGACGAGCAGTCAGAGATGGGATAACACAGAGTGTTGGGAGGGAGAGCCCATGCAAGTGCTTCAAGAGCTCAGTAATCTTAAACCTTGTTTCATGCAAGTTGTGGACGATAATCTGCATGTCAAACTTTAGGATGTAGAGAAATCTAGATGACACAGCAACACTATCAGAGCAGCAATGGCATCAGTAGAAGCAGCAACAGCACTAAAATCAGCAACAACAAAGCAACCAGCACAGGCTGCAGACTAGTTGACTGCTAGGCAAACCAGTCTATTCGCCCTTCTATCATTGGAAGCAACTGGCCTTCTTGGCCAGGAGAGTCAGTTGACTGGTTCAATAAAATTTTGATGCTAGCTCAATATTATTAGGGTTTGTTTGGGCTATTTCTTTTGGTTAAGATGTCTATTTATATTTTATTCAACTACAAATATTTTTTTGACATTGAAGACTCTTTGACTATCAAAGATCTTTCTGCATTGTAAATGTACTTCTAGTGTTTTGAAGAAGTTACACAAAGAATTACTCCTCCACAAATCTAGGCTTAGCCATTTCCTCCTCATTCCTCTAATGGTTATAGACATGTAGAACAACAGAAGCCTTACTTCACGAGGAAAACACTAGGCAACAGGAACATCATCTCTGATGTATATCAATGGCTAATTTTATAGCACCAGTTTCCTGATCCTGGAAGCCAGATAGAGAAGTAGATAGGACTTCTTCCTATGCATTATTCGCCAGCAAGGTCAATGATCCTAAATTATTGTTCTATGGTTGCGTCAAACTAGAGAACTGCCCTTGCTACTACTGTTTCTTTCCACAGCTAAGATGTTGTACTTGTTTCTCTGTGAAGTTCTATACCAATTTTTTTTATCCTCCTTTTTGAACAGGTTTGATAAGAAAATAAGGTACGAGTCTCGCAAAGCCAGGGCGGATGTGCGAAGACGGGTGAAAGGCAGATTTGTGAAGGCAGGCGACGCTTACGACTATGATCCACTCTGCCAGACAAGAAGCTATTGAGAGCGCATATGATTGTCCTCTACTTAGTATAGCTTTAACTTCCCTCATGTTAAAATATTATGGGATAGTTAACCATGATACCTGATCAATCTTCCTTTCCTAATGAAGACCTATCCACCATTTATAAATATCACAGGCCTCACTAGCTTGTTTGATATTAATCTGGGTCAAGAAAGAAATGCATTTTTCCTGGGTGATATTGTCAATCAAACACAGTTGATGGAATGATATCTATTTTAAGCCCCAGATGTTTCGTTTAATTGTGAAAGAGGGCAGCACATACTTTCCCGTCCAGTCTCTCCTGAGCTCTTCTTTTTCATTACTGGATCCAATCGAGGATACCGACTACGTAGCCAAGGCCTGTGGCGTCGCCATCTTCTAGATAAAGCTTTTCTTTAATTAAACATCAATAGTTATAATTATATGTATCTTATTAATTTTTTTGGTCTGTGAAAAAAATTGTGGAGTTTAGCCTGTTGTAAGTTGTAACTGAGAGTGATAAACTGTATTCTTATTCAAAACATGGAAGAGAACAACTTGTGTGACGGAGTCTTTGAGAACTGTAACAATTGTTCTTTGATCTCTCTGTAGTTGTAGAACAAAGTTGTAATGTTCGGATTCTTGGTGTTGAAGACCCAGAAACATGAAGAAAAAAAAAATTATTCTGAACAATGCTTCGAGAAGGAAAGAAATCAAAGTCTCTTTCCTCCATCTTTAATTAGCTCTATTTATACTTTGTTCAATATTCGTGATTATTCATCAGTTATTTCATAAGGTCTTTGAATTGTGTAATTCACGTTACAGCACTTTGTGCTATATACTTTTGAGTGAATTTGCAGCACATGATGTTATATATAGATCCAAGTCTGAAGTCTGTATTTTTATTGGATTCTGAGGGAGGACTCTTTTATTGAAGATTTACGAACCGTACTTCCTGATAATGTATTTGAAGCAGTTTTTTCGATTTTTTTTCGAATTCATTATGGACATGCAACCCATTATTTTAGCAAAGACGGTCTTGGGACTCCTTTGCCATCTTTTGAACCTAACAAACCTTGGAGGATAATCAAGCTAGTATGCTTCTCCTATGCTAGAAAGTAGGCTTAGAGCATCTCCAACGGAAAAAAGTTGTTGCCACATAGGAATGACAAAATTCTATTCAAAAATTCTTCTCCAATGCAATTGTCAAGTCAATTTGAAGCTTATGTGACAAAAATTAAAGAAGACATTGTGAAGTTGATTGTCTTGTTCTAGACAATGCACTTGACATTGTCTTCTCTTCCATGTCATCAATTATGAATAAAAATATTAGAAAAAAGAAAGAAGATGAGTAGTTGTCTTAAAAGTTGTCTTGGAAGTTGAAAAAAATAATTTTTATTGTCTCCTCAATACTTTTGCATTGGAGAGAGTTTTTCTATCTCATTGTCTTTTGAGATATAATTTTGTCACATAAACAAGATATTGTCTTGTGGCTCATGCCACATAGGAGCCACCTAAGACTCACAACACTTAACAAGACAATAGGGTTGGAGATGCTCTTAGAATCTGTAGTGATAAATTTATGTCTACATTTTTCTTAATGTTAAGAGGAGGATGTGTCCCTTTGTCTTTCCTTAAAAATTGATCTAACTATTCTAATTGACTGATTAGTCGCTCATCATTGATCGATACGCTGATTTCAGGTTTAGTCATCTGGGAATTACAAAATACAAGGTTTAGTTGTCTAATTCGTACACGGAGTTCTCGTCCCATCAACTTCCCTTGATCATGTAATACCAAAATGTGTTACGAGTACCATATGGCTATACTCCAAGTACATCTAATAATTTCTCGTATTTGCAACTTGCTATCCAATGCCGTTAACACAGTGATATCCTTTTATTTTTATTTTTATTTTACTATATGATACACTACCATATTGGCAAAGAGTAACAAATTGCAAATTGAAGAAAGTTCAATTAATGCTAATTATAATAGTCTAGGTACTAAACTTGCTAATTTTAATAGTTTATGCTAGCTACTTGTAAATTCGAAAAAGTTCATTTGTATATTTTGACATAGAGCAAAAATAACTTCAAATTATTGTCGAGAAAGATGATATCAATCTTAAAAAGGATATTCCACAAAAACATTACTTAAAATATTACCAAACTAATGTTCTTTCTGAATTTTGAAACATGAGATCTAATTAAGCGTAGTCATATTGACAAATGCTCCATTTCATATATAAGCATCCCTTTCTTTGGACCTTACTTTCTTGATTTTTAAGTTACGTTTAGGACATTCAAACTATATCAACTTTTGTAACTTTGCTTCCTTTCTTCAATTTTCCTAACAAGAACATTAGTAAATAAACAAGTTAGACTATTACACACATGTTCAACAGGAAAGTAGATTTTATTTTCCTTCCTATTATCTCGAGCATATTCTCTCAAGACACTTAGAAAATGACATGACAACAAGACTTTCTACTTGTAGATTGATGTATGAAAGATTTGTTAGGGAGCCAAGGTCGAAAGATTGAAAAAGTCATTCACAACATTGATGACAAATTTTCCGAAAAGTTAGAGATAAATCCTTATTAGAGATCTAACGAAGTCACTAATTTTCAAGCAATTTTTTGCATTGATTGGTATGATTATTCTCCAAGCCATAAATCTTTTTCATGAGATCAAATTTTTTTGTTCCAAATGTATATAGCATGAGTGACACAATCAGGATGATTGATATACCAAATACTGGAATGCCCAGGTAAACATATATCCTCCTCTTGTAAGAAATCTGTTACAACAACACTTAGTTGCCAGGAGGAAAATTGAGACAGACAGAGAGAAATGACAAGCCATATGACACTCTTTCATGCTCTCAATGTTCCAGGTTCATTGTTTCCCTTCTTTGCCAGCTCCGCCAGCCCGGATCCGTACGACAGGCTGCTCCTCTTGACCCCGTTGCGGTGGTACCTGCAGCGGAACGATCCGGCATGTGTCGTCGGTGAGCACAGGCAGTTCATCTTCTGGTTCATGTGCTTCGTCAGGGCGCCTGCAGCGTCTTCGGGAGGGGAGCTGGGCATGGAGGAAGTCTTCGGGGTCCTAGGAGAGGTAGGATTGCTCTGGCTCGACTTCTCATTTTCCTGAACTTTTGGGATGTTGATTTTTTCCATTGCTGGTTTTTCCTGCAGGGCATTGGTCAAGTTTTATGGAAAAATTTAATGTTCAAAGGCAACATTGAGACATCAATGCATGACAGACTTAATCTGAAGTTGGATGGATACAGGGTAAAGTTAAAAAAAAAATCCTCGCAAGATTCATATATACTTTTTGTAAAAACAAGACTCAATAGATTTTTTTTTTATCGATCAAAACCTCGCATTTTCGGATTTTCGGTACTTTGATCAAATCACCCCCCTCCATCTACTAGTCGTTGCAATTTGAACGTTAGAATAAAATTTTGACTGGAAAAACGCTTAAAATATCCAAACTACTCCCGCACATGACCATTAAAATTGTAACGGTCTTACCATCCTTCTATATATAGGTTCAAAATATCTCATATTTTATCACTATTTTCATTTTCTTTCCGGCCATGTTTCACTATGTTTCCACTCTGCTCCATATTTGTATTTTGTTAGCTTGTTTTCTTTCATGCGTAAATAATCCAAATAAATCTTGTTGTCGGTAAATTGGCAGTCCGTTGACGTCTTATTCAATTTGGGTACAAATTGTACCAAACTAAAAATTAGAGGAGTTTTTTAAACTACGAGTCTTTTTTTTTTCTTTTTTTGCAAAAGGTGTAAATCTTGCAAGGGTTTTTTTTTTGCACTTTAAGAATGAATCAGTAAATGAGTAAAGCAATTAAATGAAAACTAGATTGGCTTATGAAGTTGCTCTTCAAGATATACGTGGTATTGCAAACTAGGAGATGAACTCTATCATTTTTTCCCCAAAAGAACCATGTTAATAATATTACAATAATCAGTGGCATTACCCATATTATCATCAGAGGTTGATTTATCAAGATACTCCGTTACATACGCGAGCAATCGAGAATCCAATAATGAGTGGATAATCAAGATAATATAATTTTATTGCGAACACATAACCTAGATGATTGGTAAAAGTAATGTACATATGCAAACTATAGTGTTTTGGTATCTTCACCAAGAGCTATGAGCAAGGATAACAAGAAAAAGAAAAAGCAATTTCTGGAGCAACAACGAATATATGAAGGTATATGAAGAGTAAACTACTATTCAGAACTCAGGAAAAAAAATACAGAAAAGTAAGCATATTTACTTTCTGGAGGTTGAATTATGACAAATATGCATGAAAACAAATAGTAACTTCAATTTTCATGTATAGTTTAAAGATAGGGAGATAAATTTCTCAGAAAGTACAACATCACAACATGGAATTAGAAGATATCACCAACAGAAAGGTCCTAGATACCTTTATTGAAAGAAGAAGAGAAGAAGAATAAAAAAAAAACACTAATACTAAAGTATTTGATTTATGTCATGATTACTAAAAAACACAAAAAAATGTATTTGACATGAAAGTTTTCAAGACCATATTTTTGCATTAGTCATAATATCAAATAAAATAAAGAAAGCAACAAACATAAATTGTAAAATATCATCATTACCTTAGTTTCCAAGGAGGAAGTATTTGTAGGGATACAAATTTCTGTATCTTTTCAAATGGAAATCCAAACCCAAGGGTAGAAGGGATCTAGTAATATAGCCTACCAAAACTTGGTTTCATGTTCAAATGTTCCTCACAAATTCAATATTTAAGATGTCCCCCCAAATTAAAGGGGAAAGGTTTCCTAAATAAGGCTCCAGTTCATGTTATTCATAACATTGCCTAAAAATAGTAAACAATCTTCTAATTTTAGTGCTAAGATCAATTTAATATAAATGACTCTTGAGGAACATGCTAAAAGAATCCAAATATGGTGACAAACATGAACCTACTTTTACTCTCTACCACAGGAATCCTTTGGTGGACTTTTATTGCGAAATATTTACTATTTGATGACAGTAATAAGTAAGAAAGAATAATATATTACTAAATATTTACTATTCAATAAGTATGAAGAATAATTGATATCACCTAAGTTATTCAAAAATGGAAGCATCATTAGTTAGAACAATTGGTGAAGAAGAATCCTTAGAATTGATGCATGCGTGAACCTTTGGATTTGGCAAGGTTCATGTACATTTATGAACCTATGGATTTGGGAAAGAACCCAAACATGGGCACAAGTTGTTCATTCTTGGCGTATTAAGTAGAGCATGACAAGAGAATTAATTAGCATGGCATTTATCACATTTTTTAATACACCATTTATTATATTAATAGAATGAATAATTCGTGGCCCATGTATTCGAATCCCGGACCACTAGAGCCAGAAATATATCTTTATTGTTAACCACTAGAGCCAGGAGCCTTTGAATAAGATGTTGCATGAATGGAAGGATTTACCAAAGCAAATGAAACAAGATAGTGATGATATGGTTTTTCATAAACATAAGTAGCTACCATTTCTTGGGTGTTTTCCATAGGCAGTGTCAAAGAGTCCATTTTTGTTCACCCACCAAAACCAAGGTGTTTGTTCACCCTCCAATAATGAATTGACACGTGTCAAATTCTTTAGTCAAAACCACTTTCATTGTTTACAAAACCACTTCCAAAGTGGTTTACGTTGAATGAATTTGACATGTGTTAATTTATTATTGGAGGGTGAACAAACACCCTAGTTTTGGTGGGTGAACAAAAATGGACTCGTCTCAACAAGCTTCTATTATTACATAAATCCTAGAAAGTGTTAGAAAATAAAGTGCAGAAACAATACCAACTGTTGACATATCGATTTTGATATATTGACTATTATTAACCTCTGTACTGTTTTAGCTCTAATCTATCTACAGGAACAAACGAGAAAGACAAAGATAGAAGAAAGTCGTCTCCAAACAAGTCTCATGAAGCCTTTTGGAACAAAAAAGAAAAGACTTTCCAAATCTGTGTCAAATGACATACACCTTAAAGCACTCAAAGAAGACGATGACAAAGATAAAGATTTCAGATCAAAAGCCCCTCTGTCTTTCTAAGAGTATGTAAGTGTCTAGGAGATTATATACGCACTTTGGTAAAGATGACAAATAAAATGGTATAAAATACAAATTAAGTAAATATGAAGAACCGGATAATCCACCGGAGTTCCGCAGAAATCCAACGGATATCCGATCAATCACAGCAAGTATTGTGAGCAAAAGTTCGGATAATCTGTCGGACTTCCGCAGAAATCCAACGGATCATCCGATCAATCACAACAAGTATTGTGAGCAAAAGTTCGGATAATCCGCCGGACTTCCGCAGAAATTCGACGGATCATCCGATTAATCACAGCAGCTCTAGTGAGCAATAGTTCGGATAATTCGTCGGTTCTGGTTAAATCCGAGATAATCCGCTTTGCCTTGCTGGCCTTATTTTAATTTCAAATCCAACGGGAACTATCAAATGCATTAAATACATCCAATGGTTCTATTTCTAGCCGTTACTGTACTCCGGATAATCCGAAGGATTTTTGCAAAAATTCGTCAGATAATCCGGTTGTCGGCTGATAGTTATTTTTGACTTGGAATTTGTATAAATACGCTTCCTCTCTCTTCTAAAGACTTATCCATTTTGAGCTTTAAATTTCCAACTACCAAGAGAGCTTTACCATTACTCTACAAAGCTTCCATTTGTCATCAAATGTAAAGTGCTAGAGTATTCAAGTGTTGAAGATCTTCTAGTGTTCAAGAAGATCAAAAGCATTTTTTTCTTTTCTCTTAAAGTTGAAGTTGACGAGCCTTCTGAAGAAAACTCGTGTGTAAGAAGTTGGCGAGCTTTTCGGATCCAAACTCGTGTTGAAGTTGACGAGTTCTTCGGATCCAAACTTGTGCGTAACTATTTACTCAAATAGTGGATTAAAGCCGGAGAGAGTTTCGGGACTGGAGTGCCCCTTGGGAGGATACCATGATACATTGAGTGTTTGAATCTCTCTCTCATTTATTATCCTTTAAATATCTTATAATTGTTGGTAATTATTTTATTACCCTATTCACCCTCCCTCTAGGGTTATACAATTGGTATCCGAGCCTTGTCTCTTGATTTGGATTTACATCCTTAGAGTGATCTATGGCCACTAACCCTAGTACCAACTCATTCCACAATGAGGGATACTCCACAAATAGACCTCATCTATTTGATGGAACCAACTATAACTATTGGAAAATTAGGATGAGCATTTATTTGAAATCCCTAGATTTCTATCTATAGGATTGTGTTGTTAATGGCATTCCTACATCTTTCTTAGTTATTGAGGAAGTAATTTCCGAAACCCTTAGAGATAAACTTACCGAGAATGGTAAGAAGATTGCTAGTCGGGACGCTAAAGCTATGAACGCTCTCTACTGTGCTCTGATAGCAATGAATTCAATACAATCTCGACTTGCAAGACCTCCAATGAAATTTGGAAACTTTTGGAATTCACTCACGAGTGAACATCTCAAGTGAAAGAATCAAAGATTAGTAGACTCACTCAAGAATATGAATCTTTTAAAATGAAACAAGATGAGTCTATTACTTTTATGTTTACTCGATTCTTTGATATCATTAACCCTCTTTCTTCTCTTGGCAAGGACTATCACACTCATGAAAAGATTAGAAAGATTATCCGTGGATTAACAAAAGGGTGGAATCCTAAACTACCGCCATCATTGAAGGAAACGATCTAACAACTATGAACCTTGAAACCCCTCATGGAAAAGCTTATGACACACGAGCTAGACATGAAAGACCAAGAGGAATCTTCAGTACAAGAAAAAGAAGGAGAAGACAAAGGAAAAGGAAAAGTCTCTGGCTCTCAAGGTACGAAGTCCTTTTCAAAAGATATCTCCGACGATGATGAGTCGGATGATGAATAAATAGCTCTCACCGCCAAACACTTCCGAAAGTTCCTCAAGTTCAACAAAGCAAACCGTACAAGACAGGACAACGATGAAGAACCCTCTTGCTACAACTGCAGAAGAACCGGACACATCAAGAGAGACTTTCCTATGGCAAGAAAAGGATCAAGCAAATATGAGAAGTCCAACAAAGGAAGCTCATCTTCCAGGAAGTACGTCAATACTAGCATCTGGTGTGAAAGTGATACTAGCGACTCAGACAACGACAAAGAATACAAGCATAATACAAATGTTTGTCTCATGGCAACTGAGGTACTCGATGTCTTTCCATGAATGCTCTTTCTTACAATAAATTAGAAAATGCCATTCTTGAATTACACGATGAACACAAGGTCATAAGAAATAAGTATAAGAAGTCTCTCAAAGAGATTGATGCTCACAAACAAGAAATAGAAAGACTTTCCAACATCATTCTTGATATAAAAGAAAATTTTCATATTTCTGACACAAATGAGATAGAGTCTCTACGACTAAAGCTCCAAGAATCACAAGACGCCATTAAAAAAATAACGTCAAAATTCAATCCCTCAAAGAATGATATGAATTTGATATGCACAAGACACTTGCTGCAAATCAGAGAGAATATGCAACCTCTATCAAGTACAATGACCTTCTTGCAAATGGTAAGAAACAAGTGGATAGGGACATAGTTCACACAAAGGCACAAAAGCATACCAACATAACACCTAGGTCCTATCCTAACCAAATGCATACACGAAAAGGACCCGCTGTAAAGAAAAATGCTTCACATCATGCTTTCTACTATCATCACAATAACAATCATGTTAAAACCCTCATCATACTAGAGTTCCTCATACACATAACACTCACTTTCCTCTGGATCTATAACACCTATGATGTGCCACTATTATGGTCTCTTTGGACACACCTCTTATTATTGTCAAATGAGAAAACATGTTGACATGTAAATGTTTAAATGGGTTCCTAAAACTAACAATCAAGGACCCAAACATTCTTGGATACCAAAGTCTTCATCTTCAACTTGTGTTATAGGCAAGGTTATAAATGGCGGTAGGCGGGGTGCGCGGCGGAGAGAGTCCGCCTACCGCCTAGGCGTCGCCTAGGCGGTCGATACATTTTGAACATTTTTTTACTATTTTACCACTGTTTTTTTGCATAATATGCATATTTTAAGGGTGTTCCATGCATAACTAAGTTGTAGAACGAAGATTTATAAAGTTTTAGTTTTGTAAAAGTGAACCATAGGCCCATAATGTTTTAAAAACCTTTTTGGCCAAAATATTTTGTAAAGTATTTCTCCGCCTAGACGCCCGCCTACGCTGCATTACCTCCGCCTATGCCGCCAATCCGTTGGCCGCCTACTCCACCGCCTACAGAAAAGCGGTGCGGAAGGGACCGCCTACCGCCTAGGCGCCGCCTAGGTGGCCTAGGCAGGCGCCATTTAGAATACTGGTTATAGGTGAACCATCCTTCATATGCTAGGAGCAAATAGATTCTCGATAGCGGATGCTCACGGCACATGACCGATGATGCTTCACTATTCGCAACGCTATCGATGAAGAAAGAAGGACACGTACCCTTCGACAACAATCTAAAGGGGTATATCATAGGAAATGGTAATATCGGCTCCCCTCTTATCGTGCATTAAAAATGTTTGTCTTATTACTAATCTTAAACACAACCTTCTTAGCATTAGCCATCTTACGGATAATGGCTAAACACAAGTGCTTATTACCGATAGCACTAGTGGATCTACCGTGTATGAAGGTATTTAGAGAAAACAATATCTATGTTCTTTATCTTGTTGAAAGTACTAATAATGACAGGTGCTTAGTAGCAAAAAATGATGAAAGTTGGCTTTGGCATATGAGACTTGGGCATGCTAACATGGACACCATTTTTAACTTGCTTCCAAGAAACTATTAGAGGACTCCCGAGCATTTCGTTCAAAAAAGATATGGTATGTGAAGAATGCGAGAAGAGTAGTTAACAAAGTTTTCTTTTAAATCCATCAACTCTGTAAGCACTACTAGACCTCTTCAACTTATTCACATGGATTTATTCAGTCCCAGTAGAGTGGCTAGTCTCGATGGAAAATTGTATGCTTTTATTTTAGTTGATGATTTATCGAGATTTACTTGGATTATTTTTTCTAGTAAAAGTGACACTTTTCGTGAATTTATTGCATTTTGTAAACGTATTCAAAATAAGAAAGGCATTATGATCAACAAAATTAGAAGTGATCATGGGGGAGAATTTGATAATGCCAATTTTAAAAGATTTTGTGAAAAGAATGGTTTTGGTCATAATTTTGCTTGTCCTAGAACTCCACAATAAAATGGGATTGTGGAGAGAAAGAATAGAACCCTTGGCGATATGGCAAGGGTCATGTTAAACCAATACAAGCTTCCCCAATACTTTTGGGCAGAAGCCGTTAACACGGCATGTTATGTTATAAATAGGGTCTTGATTAGACCTATTTCTAAGAAAACTCCATATGAGCTTTGGTTTAACAAAATTTCTTCTATTGAATATTTTAAAGTTTTTGGATACAAATATTTTATTTTGAACACCAAGGATAACCTAGGTAAATTTGGAAAAAAAAAACCTATGAAGGTATCTTTCTTGGTTTTCTATGCATAATAAAGGTTTTCGTATCTTTAACAAAAGAAGTCTTGTTGTCGAAAATCAATAAATGTCTCTTTTGATGAACTTAACAGTTCTACATCCTCCTCCAATGATGTTGATGACATCCTTTGGGTTGAAAAACTTCTCTTGGAGATACTAATTCCTCATCTAACAATGAAGTTGAGACTACTCCACTCGAAGATTCTCCACCAATAGAGCCTCCTCAAGAGGATCTCCCTAAAGAATGAGATTTGTCCCCATCAACCATCATTGGTGACCCTTCCTCATGGGTTAGCACTAGATCCGCTACACGGGATCACTGTGCAAATGTGGCTTTTATTTCTCAAATAGAGCCTAAAAATAATGATGCTTTCAATGATGAATTTTGGATGATTGCTATGCAAGAAGAACTAAATCAATTTGAGTAAAATAATGTTTGGGAACTTGTTCCCAAGCCTCACAACTATCACATTTTGGGACAAAGTGGGTGTTTCGAAATAAGCTTAATGAAGATGGTTTCGTCACTCGTAACAAAGTCCGATTGGTTGCTCAAGGCTATAACCAAAAGGAAGGCATTGACTACGAAGAAACTTATGCTCCGGTTGCTCGTCTTGAATCCATTCGAATGCTTTGCGCTTTTGCTTGTTTCAATAATTTTAAGCTTTTTAAATAGATGTCAAAAGTGTCTTTTTAAATGGGTTTATTAAAGAAGAAGTTTATGTCAAGCAACCTCCCGGTCTTGAGGATTTTCAATTTTCTGATCATGTTTTTAAACTACACAAAGCCCTCTATGGCCTCAAGCAAGCTCCTCGTGCTTGGTATGAGCGCCTTAGCTCTTCTCTTATTTCTCACAACTTTTCAAAGGGCAAAGTTGACACAACACTCTTTATCAAAACTCTTAATGGCACGCTTCTGTTAGTCTAAATTTATGTTGATGGTATTATTTTTGGTTCCACTAACAAGACACTATGTGTAGAATTTTCTAAAGTTATGCAGGTTGAATTTGAAATGAGCATGATGGGAGAACTATCATTTTTTCTCGGTCTACAAATCAAGCAAGGACCTCAAGGCACATTCATCAATCAAGCTAAATATACAAAGGATCTTCTCAAGCGCTTTGAACTAGACCCATCCAAAACAATGAGAACTCTCATGGCTACAACGACTAAGCTTGATCAAGATGAACATACATTTCATTAGACATTCGTAAGTATCGAGGTATGATCGGTAGTTTACTCTACTTAACTGCTAGTCGTCCAGACATCATGTTTAGTGTTTGCATGTGCACGATACCAAGCAAATCCCAAAGAATCTCACTTATGTGTCGTTAAACGCATTTTTCGATATCTCAAAGGCACCATTAACATGGGACTTTGCTATCCAAATTCTCATTATTTGAGCTTCTCGGCTACTCGGATGCGAATTTTATCGGTTGCAAGATTGACCAAAAAATTACTAGCGACACATGCCAATTTTTAGAGAAATCCTTGGTATCATGGTTTAGCAAGAAACAAAACTTTGTCGCTCTTTATACAATTGAAGTCGAATATATAGCGGCTAGATGTTGTTGTGCACAAATTCTTTGGATGACACAAACACTAGTAGATTATGGTATTTCTTTTAATGGTATTTCTAGCAAA